>SMGU01004113.1:0-14006 GCA_004348175.1 Puccinia novopanici
GGACGCCTGGAGTTACTGTAAGTCTGAGTGGAAAGCGCGCGCACAGACACACACATCGTCATATTGGAGGTCAGAGTGGATCAAGGCTTACAGGATTCGTCGGCTGGGGCGAGTCGGAAGTGGGTGTTGATGGCAGGGTGGAGAAGACGGTGTTGGTCACCGTCATCGTCACGGTGGCAGTGACGGTCTGGACGCTTCCCGGGAACTGTCGCAGCCACAGAATCGGCCGCCTCGGCCCGTCCCGAGGGCTAGTCGTGCCATGGAGAGCCAGGCCGGTGGCTCTCCGCGCGGACGTGTCCTGCTCTTCTGATCTACTCTCATTCAAGCTGCAGTCAGTGAGATACCAGAAATGCGCAAAGAGCAACCAGGACAAAAATCGCATCCCGCAAGATCGTATAAGGCGTATATTGTATCGGAATTAAAGGTCGACTAATGGATGTGGACAACGAGCACATGCCAGCTCCAGCTCTCCCGCCTGCGGTCTGCCCTCGAGTACCCCAAGAATCTGACCATGAAAATCAGCCTCGCTTCGCGCTGCCGGGGGATAGCCTAGAAGCGCGAGTCGCCGAAGAATCTTCCTCCTTTGTTTTTTCATCAATATGACACACAGTTCGAACATGAGCTTCTATGGGATGGGGGGTAGACGAAACAAATTAATCCCCGTTCATTCACTACCATCCATCATCTGTCTTTTCCCTGGCTAGTTCAGTCAGGGTACCTCCATCCTGTGACTCATTGTTCACCATGAGGATTAATATATTATTATCACCAAAAGTGTTAAGAATGCAAGAGAAGGAAAAACACCCACCCGTGAACTAGAAAGTGTGAGATACCGATGAGACAAGGGACTTATTGAAGTTGGCCATTGCTTGATCATGTGCCTTTGGCTTTTCTGAAGCGCGACACGCTACAACCGAGATTCCGGCCCATATTGTTTGGCCAAGATTCGGCGACGATTAGCTGGGACGAGTGCAGCGTGCTGTGGCCTCGAAACGGGTTGAGCCAATTAGTTTTTCAGACAGTCTGTGAAGATCTCAAGAGATGGTCTCACCGTTTCCTGTCTGCATCATTGCCAACAAATGGGTTTTCCTTGGCATTGCTTGCCGCTAGTTGGTGTAATTCAACACACGTTCGTCAACTTGCGGGGAGCAAGACGCGTGTGCGCGGCTCGTGACTCTCAACCGGGCCGCTGCTTGGATAGTCCAACGCCGGGGAGTTGCAGCAATCCCAAGGCCTCCAGCCCATCCGCAGCTCCAGGGCACAATACATGTTGTACCTGGCACCACTATTAATTCGCCCCGCTCGGGCGGGTCAGCTCACCTGAATCCCTGCTTCCTGAGGCCGTGCATCTGCTCGCGGCAGATCTCGACCTTGGACTTGCCCTTTTAGATTCACCTTTTAATGTTTACAATCGCTTCGTATTGCCATGTATCGGCAAATGGGCAGATTCTTGTCCATCGGCTCTTTTCGATCACAATCACGTCATAGCTCTTGCGATTCCCGTTTTTTACTCTGCATCTCAGGCGTGTGCTCAGACTTAGTCGCGTAATTATTTAACCTCCTTTCTTTCGTCCTAGAGGCACCGCCTTTCCTATCTAGACTAAATAAAACATCGTTTTATTTTTGTAGAGAATCTCTGACGGAAAACCAGTCTTTCATCAGAAATTCACCGAGCGTCACATCCCCCCTAGAACTCCTGTGAGACTCGTCTCATGTCTTGCTTCCTGATGACCTCAACTGACGCCAATCAGTTTGTGGTAGTTTATTATTATCCCTAAGCCTTCCTGCCAGTTGCTGCCAGTCGCTTCCCGCCCACAGCTCGAACATGACTACCCTCAACCTTTGTGCATCCTACTCCGCCGTGAACAAGGCGGAGTTTATTGTGGACGCCGTCTTGGTTTGTTTGTTGTACCGATCGTCTCAAATACCCCCCCAAAAAAATGTTGTATATTGACGCGACTGTATTGAATTCAGTTTGACATGGACGGCACGCTTGTGGACTCTATTCCAGCGATAGAATCGGCCTGGGCAGCAGTAGCGAAGAAGATCAACAAGCCCCCAGCGGAAGTGATCGAAGCGACGCATGGGCGACGCGTGATGGACAATCTGAAAGACCTGTACCCCAACCTTCGCAGAATGTCGGATGCTGAGATGGCCCCGCATGTCAAGGAGTTTGAGATTGAGATATTGAGACAGGCGGATGAGTATGGCATCGAAGTCAAGTCCCGGCGCTCCAGTGCCGCGTCGAGTAAACGCGCTAGCAGAACGGCGTCCTTTGCTGGCACGCCAGACGAGAAGCCTCGTCGCAAGTCCAACTTGTCTCAATCCGTCACTCCCGCTAACGTGTCGGCTCGTATGCAGGTAAGCCTGAGATGCATGGCAGGAAAACATGGCAGCCTTTCCAAGCTAACGCACATGGTGTCTGCTCGAACCTACCCATGAGAAATCAGGCCATGGGCATTGGGCCCTTGAGCTCGAACAACTCCAGCTCGTCAATCCCGCAAGCGGAAAAGCCTTCTATGGCTGAGAAGCGGGCGAATACGCCGGCAGAGATCTTGGCCAAGAAGAAGCTGGCGGTGCTACAAAGCTCAGTGAACCAGGACGTGTTTGAAGATGGGGACGACTCGGACTCGGATGTGGAGATTGACGTGTCTGATTTGGTGGTAAGAATGGCCCGGTGATATCTTGGTAGGTAGTGTTTCTGCTGATGTTGATCGATCATGTGTATCTGACCAGGATCGCTCGGTGCGCATCCTTCCTGGCGTGAGGAAAATGACGGACTCGCTGCCGGCCGACCGGTTCGCCATTGCGACGTCTGCGGCCGTGACGCACTGCCACGGCGCCCTGCAACGGGTCGGAATCTCGCTTCCCAAAATCACCGTCACGGCGGACGACCCGCGTCTTGAACGAGGAAAACCTTTCGTAAGTAGTCTCGACCTCAACTGGCTTCTCCCGCTATGCAGCAGCCCTCCGCTAAACTATGCTGCCCACTTCTCAGCCCGACCCCTTCATTCTCGCGGCAAAGTCTCTGGGGTTCGAGCCGGAGAACTGTGTGGTGGTTGAGGACTCGCCATTTGGCATTCAAGCAGGCGTCGCGGCCGGCGGCAAAACTATCGCCGTCTCGACGTCCCATTCTCATGACAAGAGTTGAGCCCCCTTGCTCGAACAACGGCATGGATAGTCCCAAAATACTGATGCTTGGCCTGGTCTAGTTTCGCACTGCGGTGCCACCTGGCTTATTCCCACCTTGGAGCTCGTCCAAATCGAGGTCCTCCCCGACGGGAAACTCCGCATCTTTATCGACGCTACCGATAAGGACATCGAGCAGGCCCTCTCTAAATGTGTCAGAAGCAAGATCGAAGCCAAACGCGTTTGATGCATCTTTCCACTCGACTGTTTCACTTTCTTCCTCCATGTTATATATGTGTGGTTCCTGAGCTGCAGCTGTGCTCCTTCGCTTGTCATTTGTGCACCTGGTTTTCTTAACTTATTTTTTTTTAAAGATTTCTCCATTTGTTTGAAACTCAATGAACCATAGAAAAATTTTTTTATTCTTTTTTAACTTAAGCAGTTCTTTTCCTTGAAGTGGATAAACCAATGTTTTCCAACTGACCTTGATCTCAGTATTCCTCGTTCAGAGAGTTGTATAAAAGAGAAAGCTGTGAAGGGGTGGTGGGGCATGGACTACGCACAACCTCTAAGCTGTTATGGATAATACTTCATTGAGTGTGAGCCTGTTTTTCTAGAGTGATAGCAGGACACAAGTTGGTTGAGTATGGTTGTGTTTCCTAAAGAGGGAAAAATATAAATGACAAGACTAGAGCCTAGAGGGGAAGAAGGAAGAGATTTTTTTTATTCTTAAGACTCTGACAGTACTAAGACTGGATTAACTCTGACAGTCAGCCCTGCATAACAGAGGACTGGAGCAGCTGTGATCCAGACTCCACTGGATAAATCAACAGAGGAAATCTGGTAAAATGAGCATCCTTTCAAGACCAGTCCAGATTTTTTTATGCCAAGGCCAAGGCTCTTTTAATTGAAGAAACCTATATGGTTTGTTGAATGATAAAAACCACAGAAAAACAGGGAGGAAGAAAAGAAGGAGGAGAAAAACAGGTGAGTAGCAGCAAGACTGGGCCAGCTACACTAACAGTAGCTGTAGTGTAGCGTATTGTTAGCCTTTTTACGCTACACTACGGCTATTGTTAGTGTAGTGGGCATTTTGTGCCCGCTAACACTAAAAAAAAAAAAAAAAAAAAAAAAAAAAAATCAGTATTAGCATAGCGTTAGTGGTGGTCAAAAAAACTGCTGCTAACACTACCTGATTTTCAGGAAAGGGTTAGCATAGAAAAATGCTACACTAACATTTAGTGTAGCGTTTTTCCACGCTAACACCTTTTTCCGGAGCAAGCCCTCCCAGTGGAAGAGGTTACAGACTTCCTCAACCAGGAGGAGTCTTTCCTTGGCATTTTTTTTGTTTTACAGCCGCTACGGCCATGTAGCTTAGCGTAGCGGAACACCGCTACACTACCGTGGGGCCAAAAATCTGGTTAGCACCAAATCCGCTACACTAATGGGTAGCATACAGTTGCGGACACCATTAACCGACACTGCCCCGACCGCAAAATTTACATTTTGGACGCGGTCCGGATGACCTCTGGCCACAAGGGCCAGAACCATCACCCAACCACATTTTTGAACTTTCTAGACGTTGTAGATTCCAGAATTAAACGGGCTAAGGTTTTTGCCCAGTACTTTTTTTTTTATGGCTCAGACAATTGCGGACGCACACTCAAAACTTAGAGATAAGACCATATTTATGTACTTAGAGGGGTGTAGTTATGTGCTTATGCAGGCCGATGGGTTTAGAGTCTATTGCAAAGCAGTCAAGCAGTGTTGAAGATTTAAACAACTGAGTGGGGAGAAGATTTTAGGGGTGTAGGTGGGTGTGTAGAGACAAATAAGGAAAGGAAAGCAGCCCAGGCAGCCTGTTTGGAGCTCAAGGGGCAAGTTTTATACCAGCATATCAATGCTCATGGCCGCGTTCCGGGGAATACAACGATGCGACTTGTATCGCTTCATCAAGACCTGGGATTGCTGGCCGGTGTACCCTTGCTGGCAGCTGGTATGCTGAAATCTGTCAATTGATTCAACAGAAATACTTCCTGATTGAAAAATAGAGTATCTTCACCGCAGAAAGTGGAAAAAAAAAGTTCCCATGCAATGGGCTGGACAAAATTTCATAAAATTGTGACCCTGGGCAATCCGGACACTCAAAAAAGCAGTGCTGCTTTATGACGTCTGCAACTGTAGCGTATTTTTTTTTCCCGCTAATGCTGTGGTGGCCTAATTAGGTTTCAATTATCAAATGTGATAAAGGATCAATTTGCCACCCAATATCCCATAGTTTTAGACATATTTTATCATATTTTTCTCTTATGAATACTCTAAGCCCCATTTTTACTCAGTGGAACCCCTTTTTGACTAGTATTATCCAGTGGACTTTATTTAGAATATAAATAAATTATAGTACACAGTTGGTTAGAAAAATACATATTCTAAATAAATAATACATAGTAGATAGTAGTTTTATAAGTACATAATTAGTCTTGGCCAATCAGCTTGCAGGCTTCACTCATCAAGTTCTGACCAATGACAACTCACGGTTCAGCTCACAGTATTTCAGTCATCAACTTCTCACTAATCACAAGTCATGGTTCAGATCACATATGTCATTCCTCATTTTCTGGCCAATCAGATTGCATGATTCAGCTCTGACCAATCAGAATACACGGTTCAGCTTTCATATCCTTACCAATCAGAAGCCGTGGTTCAAACTCCCACCAGCAGAAATGCCTCAGTTGGAGTTCACACCAGCAAAAATGCCTTAGATTTTACTATAAAAGGAGAGCCTCTCTCCCCTCAAATATCCCATAATCCATCCAACAATGGGCCCGCTACGCTAATGGTAGCGTTAGCACAGCATAGCGTAGCGTAAAACCGCTAACAGCTAACAACTTTTGTCGTAGCCGTTAGCAGTTTTGCGCTAACGCTAACGGAATGAGGCTAAAAAAAGGCCTTGTTACGCTACGCTAAGCTGTTTTGTAGCGGAAATAGCCACTAAAAACGCTGTAGCTTAGCGTAACACAGCATAGCGGCCTGTAGCGCCGCTAATGCTACAGCATTGGTGGAAGAAAAAAAAACTGCTACGCTATGCTATTTTGGCCCTGTAGCATAGCGGCCCACCACTGATCCAGCCACCTCATCCCACTCACAGGCAGGAGATCCCATTTCCCACATACCACATTACACCATCACCAATCCACCCTTATATCAGTTTATTAGTTAGTAGTAGAGAAAGAACAACATTACCCTTATCCAAAGTGGTGTGTTCTCAATAAGGCATTCCATAAAAGCCTTTCATACCTTTATACCAGGTATCCCTCTAGACTAAAGGTTAAGGAAGGGGATATAAAAACTAAATAGTCCACCTTTTATATTAGTATCTTTTTCCCTTGCCTATCCATAAAACACAAAAAAAAAAAAACTCACTTCCCTATTTCTAATCTTCCTTATCATCACCATCCCCTCACACTTTTCCTTATCATCCAAAACTCCAGTAAAATCCTAAAATACAAAAAGATTTCTACTTCCATCATTTTCAACTGGTCTGAACATCTTTTATCCCAACTCATCCACTCACCTATTTCTTCATCAACTATAAGAGTTTGATGCATTATCCATAAAGAGAGAGGTTGATATAAGTCTGATTAGAGACTGCTACACATAGTTTCTCTAACATTAATTTTCCACAGTAAATAAATAAAATATTTGTGTTAGCTATTGTGTAGTACATAGAGGGGCAGGTCTTTCAAACCACCTGTAAAATTTGCAATATTTCATAATACTTGAATATCAAATCTGTTATTTCCCCCTTGCAGGACTGCCACCCATCCCAAAAGGAGTTCTCACAACGCTACCCAGAAGCATTGGTGGTTTTTTTCCACTACGCTACAGCTACAGTGTAGCGGTGGAAAAAACCTGCTGAAACTACAGTAGATGGGCCAAAAAAAAGGCCGCTACGCTAAAATGTAGCGCCCAAATAGCGCAGCGTAGTGTAGTGGCCCAGTGTTGGTAGCAGGGTTGGTTGAAGAACCCACCAGCCAGGAAAGGAAGAAAATAGAACTATAACTGAAAGGCAGCATGATGAAATTTTTGTAGTGGGAAAATGACTCAGCAGTGAGGAACCTCTGGATTCCTGGGTGATCCTGGTTTGTTTCTGGTGTGAGGGTGAAAATTTTCACCAGGTAAATTTTTCTGAAATTTGGTTGAAACTCAAATTGAATAGTCAATTTTTTGTCTATCAATAAAATCCACTCATTTTCAACTGTGACTATATCAGGCACACAACACACTTATACCACACCTCACAGACTGCACGTGGGTAGAAAGAGAAGGAGAATCTTATGAGAAGAATCAGTTTAATTTTGGAAGATTAATTTTAATGATAAGAAAACTCTTTGCAGATAAAAATGAATGACATAAATATGTTTATTTGCAATTGAAGCCTTCTGGAGAGGCTTTCTCTAAGGCTAGCATTGAGGGTGTAGAGGTAATACTTGCAAACTGACTGAAGAATTTGAAATGTCAACACCATTTTATGGGCAAGCTGCTTTGAAATTTGTCACTGTGTACAGGAAACCCTTGATGCCCAAAGTAGTGCTTCCAGAAGGATGTTTTTATTTCATTTGAACAAGTCTCTCATAGGCCTGAACTTGGATGCTGGAAATTCCCCTGGACACCTCTTATGATGTGTTTTCTATCCAATAAGGTTGGCTTCTGGAAGCAGAGCTTCTTTGGACACACACACCACATTGTGTGGGAGATCATTGATATCTTAAAATCTAGTTGAGAATGTATGTATCATTTTATTTTTATTTTTGGCCCATAATAATATACAGGTCTTTTTGGTGTGCTGATCACCAGGAGGAATAGATATCTATCCACTTGTAGGCTTCTGTATCACATGATGCAATGATCCAATTTTACTTGCAATATTGAACACTATTTTAGAATGAGTGCCACTGAGATTGTGTTGAATTCACCAATGTGAACACCCATGAATCACAAAATAATTCTGCAAGCTGGGTTCATTTTTTTTTGTTTTTAGAAAAGTCTACAAGGCCTGGCAGTGGAAGGCAAATATGGAAAGCAAGCAGCTTCAAGGCCACCCCATTGCCCAGGAAATCTCTCATGATCTGTCAGCTTCTCAAAAGACTTGGTTGAGGCCATTTACTTCATCTTAGAACCTCATCAAACTGGAAATCAATTTTCATAACTTCCTTGCTGAGAAAATATCATCAATTGTTGGCTAGTTTTAGCTTAAATACTAGGAAAAAACCCCATAAGCAATTTTTTTTTAAAAAAAAACTCAAGCTGCTGCACCACATTATGCAGTGATCTATTTCTACTTGGAATAGTCACTAATTTTTAACTTTATGGTTAGATGATTTTCAAGGGAATTTGTTGTCAGATTTTTGGAAGGGGATTCTGGAAAGCAATAGGGAAAACTAGGAAGCCCACTGATGACCACTTTCATAAGCAACTCAATTTCAATTTTAATTTAATTGAAATTATAGGAAAAATTAAGTGGAATCATAATATTCACCGCACTTCAAATTTAATGAGGCCGAGGAATTTGATGGCATTTACTAGCAAGAATATACCAAATATACAAAAACACAGTGGTAATTCAATATTGCTCAAAGTTTTTTTTTCTATGCAATAAGGCTGTTGAAGCTTTGAATCTCTGAGCTTGAATTTGAAGATGAAAAGGATGAAGAGGGTTTTAAGAAGAGGCAGAGATACTCAAGTCTCAAGAGAGGATCAGCAGATTGGCTCAAGGTGAGGTGGAAGAAGAAGGAAAATAACCAACCATTAAATTGCTTGTATCTAGACTAGTTAAATAGACTAAGTACAGGCAGGCCAAGTTCTGGTTAACAAAGTAAATGAAAAAGAATAGTCAAAATACATCAAGGCAGAGTGCGGAAAAAGAAGACAAGCCAGATATAGAACTTGAGTCAATGATAATGACTACTACTCAGGGTTCATAGACTACAAGGTGTGTCAAGACATCAAAAACAGGTTACTTTCATGATCTTGAATCAGTCCACAAAACTCTGAATTGATAATAGAATTCAAAAAAGAATAATGATAATAATGATGATGAAGAGAGGGAGTGAAGAAGGGAAGAGAAGAACAGTCATAATTCCAACAAAGGCCCTATCCTGCTATCTTCTGCTCCTCCATAATTCTTTCAATCTAATAATAAAACTCTGCATATCATTCCTACCGGACTGGGCCAATTTTTGTTCGAGTTGACTTAATTGGGGCATAATATATTCTTGAATCATCGTGGAGAAAGGATCCACATTTCTACTCGCACGTTGGTTAGTCTCAGTGATGCAGGCCAACACAAGAATGAAGTCGACTATAGAAGCTTCTTGGATAGGGTTTCTTTTCGTCAAATCCAGAGTATTGATCCTTTGGAAAAAAACGGACAGCTGCGCTTTTAATAGTTCCTCTTGACGATCCTGGTGAAGTGCGAGAATAACGTCTACAAGTGGAATTTCGTCCACTTGATGGGAAAATCTGTCCTTGTGGGAGCCTCGCGGTCCTGATGATTTCGGTCGTTCAAAGAAGTCAAGCAGCCACTTAGCTCCCATACTTGGCAGCAATGAAGCTATTTTTGGAAGTAAACGCGGATAGGAAATGAACGATATTTCACCTCCTGTCAACCAGATCTCCTGTAACTGGGCTCGCGATTTGTCTACATAATGCCGAAGTCAAGGTAAAAAATATGAAAAACTGTTACCTGATCTGCTTCACTAGTCAGGAACTCACACAGTAGGGCATTCAGCCAGGTGTCTATCTTCCCATTGCGACCACACTGGGAGAAACTTTGGGTGTACGGGGTTTTCCAGTTTTCATGATCTATGAAAAGGGGATTTGTCACTTTCATGAGCTCATTTCATATGATGCAGCATCGCCAGTAGATCATGCCCTTTTAAGCTCACCAAACACTTGGGCAGCCTGTTCCCCTGGAGGAGATACCCACACATTTAGCTAAATATTTTACCTTGCCCTTCAACTGGGGCACTTGCAGCTTTATTGCCTTTGGATTTCTGGGCTTACTTTTTACCTCGGTGAACACATCCGTGTACCCATGCGCTTCAGCTCTATTATCCCATGAGCTCTCAACATCAGATCTACTGGATGAGCTCTTCCCTTTCTCAATGCCATCCAAAAGCCGTGTCTTTTCTTCGGAGTGACTCCCGCTTCTGAATCGACCTCTTCTTGGAAGGAGCAGAGCCTGGAAACAATAAATTGATAAGGCTAAGATTATTAATGCTTCTCGGAACTTCATTTTGGAGCTTGATTTTTTCCCTTGGGGATTTTTCTATCTGGGTCAATATGGGGACTGAGTCACAGGTTGAACTAGGTTAAAGTTGTGGTTCTTCGTTGAAGACTTGGTAGGTATGAAAAAACAAAGCGGGAACTTTCGCCCACTTACAAAGACACTTGTGTCAGCACAAAAGTCGACTAGGCTCTCAGCGCACGGCAACCATTTTATAAGGTCTCTTGAGACCTGAAGTTTTAGGTGAATACCAACAGTCAAAGGTAGCAGATTCGTGGCGGTCGATGGGACGCGTTAATTGTCCAGTTAACCCGCTAAGCTATTGAGGCCAAGCGCTCTGGTCCATGTGTCGACACAGGAGTGTCACCTTGCCTGTTGAGGAGCTTACGCAACGTGATTCTACAATCAGATAAGGAAAGAATGTTGGCACGAAAAGCAACTCTTTATTTCCCACAGAAGCTGCGTGAATAAGGAGGTGGGTGCGAATCTCATTGCTTAAGAAGATGTAACCAGACCCCGCCTCGGCATCCCCGACCCCCTGTGAATCTCGCCGGTTTTTCAGGTGCGGGAAAAATACGAGTGAATTTAGTTAGAGTTTGATTGCGGAAGAGACAAGCTCTATTTATAGGCGAGTGCAGGGTTTGTATACAAGTAGTTGCAGAGAGGAGTTCCATCTGATGGAACGTAGTGTAGTGCGGGATGATACAAGAGGGCGCCGGACTCGGATGAGTTCGGCGCTGTTAATAAATAAACATGGAGATTGATTCTAGAGAAGGCGGAATGGGAAGTACAATGTGTTCCACTGAGAGCAGAACGAAAAAAAAAAACCAAATATAAGAGAAACGGACAAGAGAGGACGGAGAGAGACAGCATCCAAGAGAGGCCGAGAACGTTCGTACAGAGGAAAATAGGTTGGAAGGCAGCCGAAAAAAAAGTGACCGGATAATGCAACAGAGCCCGGTCATAACACCCCTTTGAGCAGTTTCTCCTTTGAGCCTGCCGAATGCAAGCTTTCCCGATTCCGGACGCCTCCTAGGCCCTGTTGAAGTAAGTGTTACGCACATTCAAATAGGATGATATACACTCAGCATCACAGCATCAAACCGTTTCAATGGTCAAGGCTCAACAACCTCGTTTCAAGGAATAAAGCTCATTTCATTTATTGATCACGACATTTTTCTTATTATTCTTCATTGTCTTTTTGGGCATGTCGTCATCACTTTCATCACTCATTGTTATTCAGATCTCATCTCAAAGCTTCGGTTTTTACAGGCCCTGTCGCTTCTTACTCTCGGTGTCCGCCCGAGCGCTTACAGGCTTAATCTGATAAACATGAAACATGATCAGTGATCAAAACTTGTAGAAACAATAGGTGGTCTGACGAAGATCCACGTCACCGGTGAGCTTGGCACGATTCTATTGCGGCTCCCAACTCAACTGAGGAAAGGAAACCGGCATGGGATTGGGCCGGTTGAGACTAAATAAATACATGATCCACACCACACAGTTAGGGTTTGATGTTTCTAACTGGACTAGCCACAAAGTTAAGTTTCCAAGAGGGTACTCCCAACTCTCATATACATAAAAACACTTCAACTGAGCATGTCCGCCTGCCGCGACTCAAATGTCGATGTTCCTGAATTCTCAGTCCATCGGAAGCGCCGATGAAGCCCTCCTGGCTTCATACTAGTCACCTGCACTGAAAGGAGCTACGCGGCACTCCTTGTCACATCTGTGCTACTTGCTCCGCAAGTGCCGATGTCTGGGGTTCTTGTTTCATCCATGCCGACATTTTTTTTGCTTTCGGTGAGACTCTTGGCCAACGGCTTAACTCCACATGCAAATTAGCCCTTGAGCAACGTTAAGTAACTGTTTACGAACCTCAAAGCAAAATGTCTCTGTGAGTATCTTCCAATTATTGGGTATGCATTATCATATTTTGGCACTTTGCCCATCCCATTTTTGATCTTGGACAAAGAATGCATACCTAGCAGGTTTGGTAATTGTCATTGAGGCTCACCAATATTTATTGCAATGCACCAACAGAGGTGTGCTCAGGGAAAATGATGACAGGTACCTCTGCATAAGCATTGTATTGTTGGTTTCAGAATTGAGAAAATAACCATTTGGAAAAAGTAAGCATATTTAGCTGGAAATCATGTTGAAGCAAGCTACCTTGATCTATACCCAATTTATGGAGTATCATATCCTAAAGCTATTTATTAGAAAATTCACAAGGAGAATCATCAGGCAGCACTCATTGTTTTTTTATTACTTCAGTTTTAATATTTATAAGGTTATAAGCTTCCTGTACCTCCAGTTGAATCTATTCCCAATCAGGGTGCCATTTCCTTCAGAGAACTCATACTTTTTTTTTTTTAAATTTCTTGTGATTAAAAAACCAGTAAAAAATTCTTATGAGCAGATCAAGAGGTGGAAGTTGTGAGGAGGGATTACTCCTGTGAAAGATTTTCAAAAAAAAAAAAATTACAAAACCACTCTACCATATGGCCTTCCATCAGTTTTGAAATAAATTTCAAAGCTTAATTGGATGGAGTCCACCCTAAATTTTGTTTGAATTTTATACCGTTCTCATCCTGAAACCCCTTTTATTTCTATGTAATAAAATTCATTCTTTATTATATTAGGGGGTATCAAAAATACCAAATCCACAATTAGAAACCAGTGAATTATTCAAAAATCAAATTCTTCATTAATGGGTATTAAGATGTGAAACCAGGAAGAATTTCTGCTGAATAAAAATCAGGTAATGTGAATTATGATTTTTTGTGACTTGAATGAGAAACCATAATATAAAATTATGCATGGTATGCATTTATCTCACGTTTTACTATCATAAATTTTAAGCCATTTGATTCTTGCTCAGCTATGCACATCCCCCCTTGATAAGAATGCTCAGAAATCTATGTGATTATGATGGCTTCCCAGCTGGCCTCTGAAAACTTTATCACCTGCCTTTGAGCCTTCTGGTTTTCAGGGAGATGGTTACTGGAATTAAGATGGCCACCCAATTTGAACCAGTATCTTCTCTCTCACTAGGTTTTATGTAATACTCTCTTTCATCTCAATCCTTTTGCCAATTTGTGGAACTCAACCACAATATCATTTATTTATTGTCCTCTTTAATCCAAGTGCCTTACTCACACATCTTCATATTTATGTCGAGAATTTTTGACAGAAAACCAGGGATCAAAATAAATAATTTTCTTCCAATAACAAAAAAAAGACCAAGGTTCTCAGTTGAAGGGGCTAAAGTTCCTTCACACAGAGTCTTGAGATGAGTCTCTAGTGCCATCTCAAGGAACTATTTTTCCAAAATAGATGATTTTATTTGCTCGTTTAGGGTACATATTAAGTAAACTAGTTACATGAGTCCAAGTTGTGGTTTCAAAATAAACTAATAAAGATTATATACCAAAAAAAGGATTTGAAATCAAAGGAGTGACATGGATAAGGAAAAATAAGGAGAAAATTAGATTGAAAAGAAAATCATCAGATTTTCATCATTATGAATAATTAAATTCAACTATGGTACAAATCTTAAAATAATAATAATAGGGGGTATCAA
>SMGU01004117.1:0-22532 GCA_004348175.1 Puccinia novopanici
AAATATCAAATTGGTTGGGTGCAGCCCAGATTCACTGGTGTAAGTGCAACCAAGGGAGGTCTGCTGGAATTGTTCATGCAAAAAAGTGAAAATAAAAACGGTATAGCTCTTCATGATTCTCAGAACTGCATAGTATACCATAAATTTTTAATGAATCAAAAAGAAAAAAAAAAGAAACTCTTATTTGATGTTTTTTTTTTTTGATTAAAATTGATTTGGGAAAAATAAAATCCCACTTGGATTACCCATCAAACAGAGTAAGTTTCATGATGATCAGCCAGCAGGGTCAAATCATGGCAATGAAAATAGATATCTGGCCAGTGCACCCAAACTGAGTGAGGGACAGCTTACCAGTAATTGTGGAGAATATGAAACAAACAATCTAGTCATTGTGGACCATCTGGCTTGCTTTCTGGTTGTTATTTCTCATTCCATGTTTGCCAGTTAGTATGTCTGACCCCCAGATCCACCAGCTATGTATAGATGCTATCTTAATCCATAAGCTCAATTATCTCGCTCAATTCAAGCTTCCATATGCAGTGTGCACATGTTGGTGGGCAAGGTTGCTATTTAGTCTCAAGGCTGACTCTTCAATTAATCTTGGGAAATAAGCTTTCCTGTATTAAGCCTTAGAAGATAACATCTATTTTCTCCAACATAAAAAATCTGTTGAAGTGAATAATCTTCAAGGGTTTTTTTTGAAGATATATCAATGAAAGTTTTATGTATGAGTCACTAGGAAATGTCTGCTCCAATCTCAAGAATCCATTGCCGGGATGAAGGAGCAACATGGGATTCAAAGGATGAGTTGAGGCCCAAGGCACCTGTTGACGGGGAAGATGATGTTTGCAGATGTCTGCCATGCGTTGGGGGAGGGGGGGGGTCCCAAAGATGAGGCAATACCGCCACTGCAAGAGTGACGCTCACACATAACACCCTCCTCATGTATATGCAAGTATCAATGCACCCCATTCAGCACCAAAAGACATGAAGGGGCAGATGTGGCAACACCTGCTGGAGATAAAGATTTACTATACAAGGTGTTAGGTTATTTTGAGACCTGATCCAGCAGGATACAAGTGATCACAACCTCATTTCTATGCGCCAGATGTCATACCGGCGTCAGCGCGGGTCCTATGCAACCGAAAAATCGAGAGAGAAACAAAACAGCTTGTATAAGAATACAATTCAGCAGATAGTAGTCTCAGTTTCCTGGGGGTATGGCGTCGTTGAAGAAAGAAAGGGTATACACAGCCCCGCCCCCTCCTTTGAAGGGATTGGAAGTTAATGAAAGGCTGGAAGAACGTCGAGCTATATATTTACGTCACGATGAATGCAAAGCCGAAGATCTTCGGTGGGAAGGAGAGCGTGATAGTAGTGGTGAAGACCAATCGACATCAATCAAGCTGGTGTGGCAAAAAGGATTTCCTGACGATCTTTTTATGGATAGACATGTGAAATCAAAAAAGTAAAATAAAAACGAGGGAAACCATGAGCCAAGTCGAGACGCCCAGAACAAGAACACCAAAACACGAGCGCTGAGAGCCCAGAACGTGGAGAGATAATGTGTGCAGCGCACCTCCAAGACCATCATGTTCCTGATGTACGGCATGTTTTCAGCTGTGAAGTCAAACACTACTGACTCGGCCTTTGCTTCTTGATAGCCCGCATCAACTAAATCTTGACTCAGACTGTGCATGAACTGGCAAACAAACACACCGCAATCTGAGCTGTTTGACTGTTTCGGAACATCCTTTTTTCCGTGAGAGCCCCCCAAAAAATGCGTCGAATAGTTAGCACACACGTTCAAAAAAAAAATGAATAAAAGGAAGTCTAGAACTGAACCTCTTTGAAGAACGAACAGGTTGATAATCAGACCACTCGGCCAAGTCTAAATCCTCGTTATTTTTAGCCCGGTATTCGTCCTTGTAATACCTTCTTAGCTTCTGCAAACAAAGTTTGAGATTGAGAATAACAGCCAATTCATATCGACTTGAGCACTTACTGCAAGAACGCCGGGGTCTGGCCCAGCCAGGCTGTCGTAATATTCGAACCTTTTCTTGCGCTTGTTGATCACGGCCAGAACCCAGTGCATGTTCGCCACGTTCACGGGGAAGAAGATTATGTCTTTGTCGAACAGGTCAATCTGCCGAGGTGTCGTGGCCAAGGAATAAAATGCCAATGATGATGTATTGCAATCAACCCGAATTATTAATTAATTGGTCGGTTACATAGAGATGTCGGACATTGATTGAAAACAGTTCCAAGTACGAAAGCGCTGACCTTTCGGGTCCACCTTTTGACGGTTTGGTGGCCACCACGATCGAATTGATTCATGAAAAAGCTAGAGAAACAATGTACTTTCAACGCTTTGGACGATGGTTTTTGAGCTTGCGATTTCAAGTTGATCAAGACACCATAGAAGTTGATAATCTCGTCGTTAAGCCATAGGTCAGGCGAGGATAATTTTTGGAGTTCTTTGATTCCGCAAGTGGCGCCAGGTAGATCGTAGGTTGTGTCATTGTTCGGCCGTAATGCTTCGTCAACCTGTGGAGGATATACCAAGGTCAAGTTTTGGTGACTTGAATTAGCCACTCATCGAAAAGTTAGCCATGACAAGCGGGAAACATTCAGATGATAGTCAAGGCCAGCGGTCTCACGAACAACGGCTTGTTGGGTGGGCGTTAAGGATGTGGGCCACTTCCTGCGGCGCGGTTTGGCCGTGGGTTTTGATACGCAAAGCTGTCCAAAACGACCGAATAACAAATCGAGATCTGGGCTAGAGAAATGGGTTGACACAGCTCAAGGTACCGTCTCGTCACTATGATCGCAGCTCATATATCCAAAAGGGCAAGCGACTGACCTCGATGGAGTTACGGACTGGATTTCGGCCGTTGGTAAGTCTGTGATCGGGTTCAGTAACTATGAAAAGAATCACTGTTAACCGGAAATCATGGTGATTTTGTTTAGAGAGGGACAAGAAGGTAAAAAGATAGACTAACTGATTCAGTTGTTGTTGCGCTAGATGGGCCTGGCTTCAAGTGCGAGTTTTTTTGGATAACATGTCGATCGGATCGTCCAAATCATCGTCGTCCAGCTGATTTTCTGGTATTATCCAGGAGAAAACGTTAGCGAATGTAGCTTGGAGATGGACACCAGGATGGACAAACGATGTTCTGGGTTTCGGAGAGCCATTGTGCGTGGTTGAGCTGAGCGATGGATTGTAGTGGATGAAGGATGGATGAGGACGAAGCCGTCCAGTGGATATATGCTTCTGCGGGCGGACTGGCTTCATTCACCCGCGTCTGACCAACACCTGGTTGAAGTCGTCACTACTACACCATCTCCCCACTGTCCCTCAATGTCGACAACCAGGGCATCTTATCCAAAGGTCACAAACTGCAAGCCAACAGTTGTATCCAAGCACCTGTCCGTCAACATGGCTCCGCTGTTCGGCCATCTGGCCCAAATATCTCGCTGATGTACTTGCCCTGAAGGTAATTCCCCTTTCTTCCCCGGTTGAATCCTACGCACCCGCAGGCCTTCTCGTCTGGTCTCCAAGAGTGGCTTGGGTGCCCTAGGGGTCTTGTTCGGCGAGAGCGTGAACTTCTGTTAAGTTCGCCGAGGTTGTCGTCGATGGTTTATTGTCCACAGCCACATGGACATGCCGGCGGCGAGAAATAAGCGCCTGTGTGGCCGCTGTAGTCCAATTGCAGACTCCAGGAAGAGTGGGGATTTCGACCAGGCTAGTCCATGTGGTCGTCGATCCCTGCAGCTGGTTTAAGGCTCCTCGCTTTCCAGCCAGTACATACAACCTCTTGTTCCCAGTAACCATCATCTTTCTTTCACTATAAAACACCCTCATTCCTACCGTGGTTTGCTTTTCTTCTTCCTGTCCCTCAGCAAACATTAGAGCTCATTCCAATCACTTCATCTTTAATAAACCTTCGACAGGTCTAGTTTTTATACCGGCCTTTATCTCCTTGGGATCCTTTCTTGACCCTGACCAGAACGACGTTGACATTTTTCAGATTTCATCTTCTTATTCTCGCTTAATATTTCCATTAAACCAACCCTTCAAGAAGGCTAATTCAGGACCCCTGTTGACCAAAGGAATTCTGGCGATGCAGTTCAACACGTTTCTAATTTCGGCATTAGCGGCTCTCTCGAGCGCGCGTTCGACGCTAGCCGTCCCGGCCCCTCTCATCGGCGGAGGTGTCGGCCTTGGCCTTGGCGTAGGAATCGGCCTCGGAGGAGGACTTGGGGGAGGCTACGGCGGAGGGTATGGCGGCTATGATGGGGGTACGCCGGCTACGGCGGGGGCTACGGCGGCTACGGCCAGGGCTACGGCGGCTACGGCCAGGGCTACGGCGGCTACGGCAGCTATGGTGGCGGCTATGGAGGCTATGGTTATGATGGTTACGGCGGAGGTCTAGGTGTGAGTCAAGACATCCGTCTTGATAGTGATTGGTGGTCGCACAACGCGCTGACATCGTCCTCCTCTCTCATTCCTTCTGATTTAATAGTACTACTAGCCATCCTGAGTCGCCAGAGGTTTGGGTCCCACCAATTTCCACGCCAATCATGGGGACTTTCCCCGCCTTTCTAAAATCCCCATCTTGTACCCATAATTTTCTGCCTGTATCCATATCTTTCTTATTACATGCTTGTCTTGGGCTCCATTTTCTTGCACTGTAAAACTATAATTGTTGGCTCTTTTATGGAAGGCGCTTCTACACCGCAATGCTGTTGCTGGAGTAGCTGCTCCAATCAGCATGACTGCGTCATCAAAGTACGGCTCCAGTGTTCCCTCACGATAGTATTGTTTGGAATGATCAGATCTCTCTGCTTGAGCTAGTCATGCCTTACAGCGCCATGTGGCCCTCACTTGTCTTGCCTACCCCACGGCTTACTATTCTGAATCTCTCAGCCTTTCAAGCACATTCAAATCATCACGGATATTGATATTGTTTCTTGCAATCGGGATTGCTGCCTCCTTGCTTTCCCCTCCCAGTTTTGTTTTTCATCTTGTTACATAGACCAGGGTTTTCATTCCTCATGAAAAACAAGCATCAAACGAGATATGCACAACACGTAACACGAATAAGCTAAAAACGAAAGAAAGAAAACCTCTGTTTAATAATGATAAAAAACGGGGAGGGAGGGGCTTCAACAAAGTTTGCTCTCTTTGATAATGATACACAAAAAACGAGGCCTCGAAACAAAGGTCAAGGAAGTGGGGTAGTTGCAAAGAAAGCGTCATGAATATTCAGGCTGAAGCAGACGACCATGATGACGAATCCCACGACCACCAAAGCGTACGCGAGTTTCCTCAAGACGACGAGCTGGCGCTGATCAATCAACTGCAAGGCCACCTGCTGCCGTTCAGACACCAGATGACTGCAGCCATCATTGTCCACTTCTTCTTCTTCTTCTTCGTGTGGTTGTTGGTCTGCCGTCGACTGACGGTGATCGAAGTAGCGATCCGGTTCTGAGAGGCTTGCGTTGGTGATGACATCTGCACTCGGTGGGATCTGCTCAGCAGGAAATAACTTGCGAAAGAATAGGCCCGGTAAGATGTATGAAATGGTGGTGCTGCCTGTGGAGCCTACAAATCCAAGAACCTTGTTGTCCGGGAATAAGGAAAGGAGAAAGTCAGCTTTGCTGTGTGGGACGAGGAAATACCAGCATTGATGCGAGAAAATATCCGACCCACCGTTTCTAATCTTTCTACGTTGACTGCAATGAGAAAGCTTCCCAACAGGAGAAAAGCAGTGATCCCAATGAATAGCTTCAGAGAGGCCGGTTCGTTGCTGAGGGGTCCATCAGGTCTTTCAACATCTGTTGATTCTACATCTTCTTCGCGATCGAGATCTTGGCTGGTAGTAGGAAGGGGGTGATGCATGAGTTCCCGGGAATCGGCTTGATTGCGCTTGTGGTCAATGACTTTTAAGACCGAGTTTCGACAGGGAAACAGTTGTAATGGGTATGAGAATAACACGAGAATCGAGATCATCAATTGTGAAATCGAAATCAAAATCGAGCTGTCATAATCTGAGATCAGGTTGGATGAAACCTGTTGTTGTTGCGCGAATTTGAATCAGTATCAGGCTGAAGTCTTTTCACAACGTGTCTGGACAATTGGTTCACCTTGGACCCAAAGGTTAAATATCCCAAGACTCCCAGAGTTTCATACGTCAAAACGGCACTCCCGATACACGTGACTAAAACCTTCTTCATTTGACGAGGTGAATTCTATATTTTTTTCCACAAAAAAAAAAAATGAAGAGCATAAGCAATCCGTGAAATAATGCGAATCAGTGGTATTGCAGAGTTTGGAATCAAGAGTGTGTTCTAATTTTTTTAAAAAAGAAGGAATCTTTGGAATGGAGATTGCTAACGTCAATCATTTCGTTGTGAACTGAGAATATGTTTTGAGCGCATGTATACCTTTTCGGATGATGTCAGAATAAAATAAGTCAACTGGGAAAATAAGTGCTGATTTCAAAAGAAAAATGTAGCAGTTGTGAAAGGGAGAGGAAAGAAAAAAAAAAGAGATGAAATATAGTTGAACGTACGCAAAGACGAAGAGAGGCAGAGCGGTGAGGAATGAAGAGTCGAATTTGATCCAACGAATTTCGGCCCCCGATGAGTGTGAAGGGAGTGGATCGGATGAAAAGAAAAACTTGAAGATGACGACGACGATCAAGTTCAAGACGCCAATGAGGGCAATGTAAGAGACATGTCGTAATGAATCTAGGGTGGGTAGAAAGGAGATTGGGACGAGGAAAAGCATGGAGAGTGTGATCCATAACCTTCGGTCAAGAAGCCATAATCCCTGTTCAGTCTTGCTGTCGATGATTAGTAAGGCAGTTGTTGATTTGAAACTTAGGATGACCTGTTGAAAAAAAAAAAAAAGAAAAAGGGAAGCTTTAACTATGGAAAGGGGGGAGTCTCTTCTTGTTTTCGGTTGATTATTCGTTTAGCAGAGGGAGTGACGGACCTGAGGCATGAGTTTACCAAAGATCAAGAGATAGGATATTGATACGCCAAAGCATTTGATAGCGATAGCCAGGTCGAATAATATTGAGGCATGAGGGTAGGTGAGGTTAGAGATTGAGGAGAAGGAGGCGGTTCGTTGGGAGATGGAGGGATGTGCAGCACACAGCGACAAGAGATAGAGTCCTAGATAGGCCATCGAGCCACACGAGACGACGGCGATGAAGCCGAGGATGAGTCCGCCCTGTGCGAATCCATGAGCCATGGCCAACATCCCGGTGCCCTGTTTGAATAAAATAATATCATTTAATTAAGCTGCTGATCTGATGGCCTCGTCTTGCAGCAGAGGAAGACTTACGAGGATGGTGTTGGAGAGGTTTGCGACACATGAGAGCAGAGAAGCCGTTCCAATGGGCGACTGATGGTGGTGCATGGCGAGTGGGGCACGGCTTGGCGAGGGTGGGTGGCACTGCTCAAGAGAGAAGTCAATAGAAGGCGCAGCGATGAAACTCACGATGAACTCACCTGCAGAGAAACCAACAACACCATCAAGCTCGTCGAAACCAACGTCCTACTGGAAGAAGAGCCTCTCCATCATCTCCATCTGCATCGGGTACAATCTACTCAGAATGACAACCCAGTCAACCGAACACTTGGAACTCACCTCGGTCTCTGGCTTCTTCATCCAAGACGACCTCGACCAAGAGCCCCAGCCATTCCATGTCTACCATCCCAACGCATCCTTTGGTCTCATCCATCCTCATCCGGCCGATCGCTGGATCCAATTTCAGGAAAAAATCTCACATCTTCAGCACCACAGGCAAGCACATCTCACCCTGAATGAGCTCATTTCTATTCCCCATGCACCCCCTCTAACCATCAAGAAACATGACCTAGTCCCAGTCATGTCAAATACAAAGGTAAATGTGTCACATGCCTTGTCGCCAGCGTGCTCCAATCTCACATGCATGCTGCCATCTCCGTTTCAGTCATCTTCATCGCCAGGCATGGTCAAGGATTCCACAACGTGGCCGAGTCCAAGTATGGCACACCGCTGTGGGATTGTGATTGGTTGGTTGGCATAATATTGTGCCAATTTGAAAGCGCTGATATTTAAAACCTATATGGGACATTAGGTCTCTAAAACCACGGATGGCGAATTAGTTTGGGTACGACGATCGAAACAAACAAATCGATTATTTGTCTACGCCGTAACATGTATGGATTGAATGCCGTGCCTCATTGGCTTGTGGCGCTTGCAGGGACCAGACGCAAGGTTAACGGAGCTCGGAAAGGGTGAAGCGCGCCGGGCCGAAACCGCGTGGACACGAGAACTCGCCGACCATTTCCCATGCCTGAAATTTTCATTGTATCGCCATTGAGGTTCGTTGCTTCCTCTCCAAAAATTCCTTCGCTTCACACTAGCATCCCTCTGTGAGTAGTTTTCCAGCTCAGTTGCATCTTTTTGGGCAGCCGGGCTATCGAAACTATGGTCATCACTGAGGCATGGAAACACGCCATGAGCCACACGGAAAAGAATCAGACACCGCGTCCCAGAATCATAGTCAAAGAAAAATGGAGAGAAAATATTGGTTCGACCTCTTGTCGTTTTTCTTTCCTACATACGCAAGATCAATGGAACGTATTGATCTCTGTGCTGTCTGCTAGGCCTACACACTGTGATCAACGGAGATCCAAACAAGAGATATCGAAGGATTTCCCGCTCGTCGAATTTGAGGAGGGATTCAGTGAGCAGGACTTGCTGTGGACTAAAGATGTCCAAGTATGTGTCTCACAGTCCCACTAATAACAACAAGAAAAACAAGAGTGTTCTTGCACATTGCGGATCCGATACTCATTCTCGACTGTGCTTCTGGTGGTTTCTGTGTGCGTCAACACGAAGGAAACTGACCAGCAGCTAGACGTCAGGATCAAAGCAGCCCTAACAGATCTCTTTCTAGACCCGATGACCTCGGACCTTACGTGTAAGACACCCAGCCAACTTTCTTTTTTTTAATCATGGAGATGGGTTTGGAAAGAAGGAAAGGAAACTGATGGTTGCTGCGGCTTTACGTGTGTGTGTGTGTGTGTGTGTGTGTGTGGACAAAACTAGACATTTCCATCACGGCACATTCGGGGGTGATTTCGTCTTTGTTGAGAGTAGTGGGGCACCGGCGGTGGCCAATAGAGGTGAGTGGGGAGAAGTGAGAGGATGAGGAGGATGAGGGCGAATGCAGCTGCACCGACGGCAGACATGACCTGTTCACTCACATCTTGACTCTTTCTCCCCCTGGAATTGTTGCTGATGACTGTGCTCTTGCACGTGGTGTGTAGACGGGCGGCATGATCCCGGTCGTTGTTCGCGCCGCACCCGCTCCCACGCCGCCCTCTCCTCCTCCGCACCCCGGGCCCGGCGCTACCAAGCCTCCGTGTCCGCCTCCCTCGTGAAGCGCTCCCATTCTTCGTCTCACTTATGCTCCCCCGGTCTTGCCAAAAAGCGTCGCAATAAATTGTGCTCTCTCTTCCTTTTTACCTGCCAAACAAACATTTTTTCCCGGTTTTGTGTTATTTTTTTTCGCTGTTGTTGTTCATTAGGTAATCCGTAGTTTTACATTGCGGGTTACTCATTGTTGGTATTCCGAGCCAGGCGGGCAGCGTCAGCTCACAAGCATAATAGTTTGCCAAAGCCGGGCTCAGAGCCATCCCAGTCACTGCGATGGGCCTGTTCCAGCTTATGCTGGAATCTGACGATTCGCCGGATGAGAGGAATTTGTGTTGTCGGGAACGGCACCGCCCGGGTGGTGCGAGTACCATGAACAACACCGGAACTGGTAATATTTATGAGCCAGCCCTGCCCAGCTGACAACGGCCACGCTGATTGGCTGAGATGGCCGCATCCGCCACCCGCTTCCGGCCGGGATTGAGGCACCACCACCAACCATCTTCGGCGGCTCTCTCTGCTCCACATCCTCGCTTTTTTGTCACCCAAAAGCGCCAAGCAGAGGCTGGCTGGCCGGGGAAGGAAAGAAACCTAGAGCCCCTCAAAACCCTTTCCATCTCTCCCCGGGTATAGCTACATAAGTGCTCGCCGGTCCCGGAAAAACTGCTTTCTTGTTGCCTGTCCTTCTTCGCGCTGTCATCGCTCTCGTCTTTGTTTCTCGTCGCCGCTGCCCGCACTTCTCCGCCCACCCAATCGGCTTGTATAGCTCGTTTAAATTCTCCATCTTCCTTGTTGTCTTGTCCACATCCCAGATCCTCTCCGTTATCCACTTCCCCAATTATCTGACCAACAAACAAAGAAAAAAAAACCACAACCGATCGAACGCGAGATGCGCGAGTCTTGGGCGTTGGGTCTCCCCAGCTCGGAGACGTCGGAGCAAGCGAGCTTGGAGGAGGACAGAGGACGGACTAGAAGGGAGCGGGGCAGGCGAAGGGCAAGAAGCGGCGCTCGGAGCGAGCGGCCCTTGAAGCAGAGGAAGGCGCTGGCGCCCGTCACAAGAAGGCACGGCGCGAGATCGCCCGTGCGCGATCTCCCGTCCAAGCCGACCCCCAGCTGGGCCGCGCTACCGCACCCGACTCCAGGCGGCTCTCGCGGCTCGCGTCTCACCCCCCGTCGCTGGGCCTTCGCGTCCCACCCTTCACGCCATCCAGCCTCTCCCTCGCCCTTCCCGGCCTGCTGCTGCTGCCAAGGGGAAGCAACGCCAGGTTGAACCATCCCCTCCTAGACCCCGTGTGTTCGTTCCTGGACCTTCCCGCCCTTCTCCTAGAAATCAACACCAGCCAGTCGCGGGTCCATCCCGGCTTGCTACTGGGGATGTGCCATTCCCCAGAGCCCCTCGCCCCTCTGCGTCCCGCCCTACCCAACAAGCAACGGAGATGGACTTATTTTTCGGCGCTTTCGCTGGGAGTCTTGGCTCAGCGGCACTCCCGCACGGTCCACGCACCCGCCTTAATGTGTCTTCCTCGCCCGGCCGCAGCCCTGCTGCTGCTGCACAGCCCCAGCCGTTCAGATTATTCAACGGTTCCCCCAGTCCTGAGCCCCATGGAGTCCCGGGATCTTGGCTGATCTGGGGCCTCCTCCCGCTCCATTCCAAGCGCCGCCGTCTCCTCCTCGTGCTGCCCCCGTGTCCCCATTCCTCGGAAGAGTTGCGCAAGCACCTCCTCCTAGAGTCGCCACGGCCTCGCAAAACATCCCCTCTCCTGCGACCACCACCTCAGGCTTCAGTTCTCCCAACAGTCGCTCCTCTAGCCCCGTCGGATTTGGCTCAGCCCACCGTCCCACCAGACCTTTGCCTCGACGACAAGCTACCCCTCGCAACAGCCCAGCACGACATCCGCCCGTTGACCGGCAGGTCTGGGAAGATATCATTCTATCGCCAGACCCAGCGTTCTTTCAACCCCACGACCAGCCACCCCCAGTCCTCCGCTTCCGCCAGACACAGACACCTCTGGCTCCGACACAAACACCTCTGAATCGGGATCGGACCAGACCACTGTATCGCCAAGGTTTGGCCTAGACGCTTTCCGCCCTTCGCCGACACCACCTCGGCCTCCTTTTCCGGGCGCAGGTCCCTTTCACCGCCGGAGGGAGTGGCGCGAGGCACCGGTGCAGCACCAAGCGCGTGACGGGACGCCCGAGTTCTGGGAGCGCTTCTCGCCCCCGCCCGTCTCCGCCCGCCCCCCGCTCCTATCAGGAGACCCCACAGGGTCGTCCGCGAACGCCTCGTCCACAACACTTACCATAATATCCGCGCCGCTCTCCGCCACCACTTCCGCGCCTTCCCCCCCGCTCTGATCTCGACCGTCAACACAGAATCATCTTCCTTCAGCTCATCTACGATCAGTTCAGGCTCCTCTCTCAGTCTTCCTTCCATGCTTTCATCCCTGAGTGACGTCCTTTTTTTTTTTTTGGACCCCCGCGCCCACCTTGCTTGCTTTCTTTCTCTCTGTGAAATAGGACATTTCTCCATCTGTCAGCCTGCTAGCAATGAATACGATAGATTCATTCTTATGGGCTTCAATATATTGTTCTCAAATGTTGCATCCTTGTCAGACAAAGTACTTTCTTGTATAGTGGTTAAGACTTCGCTATTTGGAATGGTCACTGGACTGCCCAGCAGTTGAGTTAAATCCCTACTCAAAAACAGTTTCCATAAGTTTGGGCTTTTGCAGGAATATTAATTTTCTTTGAGACATTCATGGAAAATCTTTTCTTTAAACATTCCATTTATGTAATGTATTGACGACAAATTATATTCATAAAACTCCTTGGAAAAATCCAATATTCACATGCATAAGTTTAATCCTCTTTTATTGCACAAAAAGTGCAAAAAGACACAGAGATGAATCACATGGCATGGCCAGCTTCTTGGCATACACCAGTGTGCTTCAAGACCTGTGGAAGCCATCATGCTGAGATATTGCTTACCCAGCTCACGCAAGAATCATGAATATCTGGCATGAAAAATGGGGTTTTCCTGAAGTACCAAGTTGGAGGATTCATGGCCAATAATAGCCTTGGAATAGCCCAGAAGGTGTAGTTACTTGTGGACACTTCAAGGCCCTGACTAGAGGAGAGCATCTGGGGGATCAAGGGCGGGTCTTACTTATTTAAGGAGAGCCTTCTCTACCCCTTTGTGGGACCATTCCTCCTCAGTTATTATTTAGCATAGGGAAGTTGTGAGCTACCAATGGATCATCCTTCTCTTATGATTAAGAGGATTATTATTAAATTTGAATGAACACGCTACCCTCAAACATTTTTCTGTTATGTGGATAAACCCTTTAAAATTGGGAGGAATCCATCAGACCTAAGGTGATATCACCAAGCAAGGTCTGAAGGGCCCATCCTATTTTCAGAAATGCAATGAATGGGGATCTTATATGAATATTTTTCCACAGCTATTTTGCGCCAAGTACCGGATTGGATTAATCAAGGTAAATTTCTCCTGTCTTGCCTGTTCCAACTTTTCAAGACAACTGTTGTCTTTCAGCCAAATGCTGTCCAGTGCCCGGACAGGAGTTAAGGTCACAAAACATTTCATTCCACAAGTTCAACAACCACAGTTAAAATCACAATTTCTGGTGAATCAAGCCAAACAGAGTTTCAAATAATTATTATGAAGAAATATTTTGGAAAAAATAAAAAAAATAAACTTTGTGAAATTTTTCAATTTTTTGCTGATTTTCAAAAATGCTTAATATGCATTTGAAGCACCTAGTAAAAACCAGAGAGTACAGCCTGGAATAAGATAATAATGATAATAAATGAAAATTTTTTGAACCAAAATAGCATGGAAACTTTAGTGACCAGTGAAATAGGGCCAAAAATTGGAATTAAAATACATTTTGCACTGAAATCAGATCTAATTCAATTTTCAGGCCTATTTCTGTGGCCACTAAATTTGCTTTGCTATTTTGGTTCAAAAATTTCATTTATTATCATTCTTATCACATTCCAGGCTCTGTGCTCTCTGCGTTTTCTAGGCGCTTTAAATGCATATTAAGCATTATTTGAAAATCATCAAAAAAAATTAAAAAAAAATTCACAAATTTTTTTATTGTTTTTTTTTTTTTCCAAAATATTTCTTCATAATCATTATTTGAAACTCTTTATGGATTGATTGAGCAGGAATAGTGATTTAATAAACTGAGGAGGTAGCACGAGATAAATGAGCAGTGTGTTGCGCTTAACACCTGTCTAGGCACTAGATTCCTCTCTTCTTCCATGTTCCAAGTTCAATGTTCCTATTTTCTTTTCGGTTATTTTGCACTGTAGACGGAGAACACAGCGAGGCGGGATAGTTTCCGGCAGTAAAAAAAATACTTCTTCCAGAGTGTGGGGATGAGAGAGAAGGGCGAGCGGCAGCGAGATGTTTGGGCGCAGAAGAGCCATGAGGAGAGAGAGAGATAGCAGGGGTGGGGTCCGTTGGCAGCTGAAGTGGTACGCCGAGGGAGCGCGCATCATGAGCTGAGCTGGTGGGGATGTTCCAGCCCACCCACCGTTTCAAATTGAGACGTCTGACCAGGCCTTCTCTTAGACGACACATGAGGGCGGATCGGGCGGCCACAATGGGCCTCCGACGCGGGCGGGCCTTCGAGCGCGCTGGTTCCGAGCCGGAAAGGCGGGGGGGCATTGCGCACGGCTATTATTAAAGGCGTGTGCTCACACCAGCAAGCTCACTCAGATGTGTGCGCAGAAGACCCGGCCCGCTCGCTGGCCCTCTTCAGGCTCTTCTGAAGAAGAAGAAGACATCAGGGGACTCATCGCGGCTTAAAAAAAACCAGTGTTTATTTGGTTGAAAGCTCAAGAGCTTCCCGGCAACCAACGAACCAGCACAATAATGGGGCAGGGAATCTGCAAGTGGGCGAGCGAGGAGGGAGAGACGGGGGGAGGGGGGGGGGACACGAGAGCAGCCAGAAGACGGGGAGCGCAGGACCACACGAGGAGGGGGGGGGGAGGGTGCGAAAGGAGAAAGTGGCGGGGACGAATACAAGGCCCAGTCCGCAGAATGCCGCCCAGCCGATCTCTCTCGGCCTCTCCCCTTCACACACATCCAGCCCGAGCCGGCCCTCCTCCCGGCCGTCGACTCCACGCTGCTGCTGCTCCTGCTACTGCTGCTGCCTAGTACTGGGCCCTCGAACTTCCCGCCCACCCGCTCCACAACACACGTGTCTGTCTGTGTGTGTACCACGTGCGTGGTGTTTGAATGCGCATCCGAGACAGAAATACATCGCATGGAAATACTTCTCTCTCACGTCTCCGTCACCATCCCACACGGCACGGCACAAAGCACTACAAGGCGAGCGGAGTCCCGAGCGGAAACAAGCGCGAGACGGCGCGCTGGAGAGCGGGACTGATGTGGGCAGGAAGCACGGAGGAGTGTGCGATGCGAGCGTGTCTGTAGGTCACCTGCACCTGCACACACCAGTTGTCAGATGCAAGTTTTTAAGAAAAGGGGTCCCACGGGCGGATGTACTTACAGGAATCAGCGCGTCGTTATCGCCGCTGTCCTCCGGGACGAGAACCTCGCGTGTGAACTGGGGCGTCTGGCCGTATATCCAGTCCCACGACTGGACATCGATCAGCCGCATGGCAGACACACATGGGTGGTCAGTTGGCGACATACATCATGGACGTGAACTCTGGGCGCGTGTCGTACCTTCAGTTCCGCATATCCCGCACGCACAAACTCGTTGGTTTCCAGCTCCGATTCGCCGATCATCTTACGGCACACAAGGCGTCAATAAGACGGGTGATTTCTATACTTAAGAAGGGGGGTAAGTCGGAGAGACATACTTGTGGACGGGGAACAGCCTCGATGGAGCCGTAGTAATGCCGGCTGAATGCGCGGCAGAGGTGGTGCACGAACCGGAGATGATGGTGTTGGTGGAGGTGGTGGAGGAGGCGGAAGAGGGGGCGAGACAGGCGACGGGGGAGCGGACGGACACGACGGCCTTCGAGTCGACGATGTTCTGCGACCACAGACAAGCATCAAACATGAGGAAAAAAAGCGGACGCTTGAAGGTGAGATGTGTGGGAGAACAAGAAGGACTTGACTATGTGGGCGTGGGGCGTAGGGCGCCTTTGAGGCGGGCTAGTCCGAGCTCAGTAGCATCGTTCCGTGATGGTATGCCCGCCTGGAGGTGATGCGAAAGGCCGAGCCTGAGACCTGTCCGGGGGAGCGCGACGTTGTTCGCAAGATGCTCCTGGATGGCACATATGCAGTGGTGGCTCGCGCACCTTCCGATCGCCCACACAGACGTCGTATCGGTCCGTCACCGTGACCCTTGCACGCCCATTTCCTCCACCGCTTCCGCTACCAATCGCGCATTCTCTCCGCGCTCGAATTGGGCCCGAGGCAGCATCACCGAGTAGTTCGTGTTGCCTTCATCCTGCACCAAGAGTGTGTCTCTTGAGTGATCGTATCTCAAAGGATGAAAGGGGACCGCTCACATGGTACACCGTCCCGCCCCGCTGCGTCTCCTCACTAACACTATCCCTCCCGTGCTAGCTCCGCTACATTCGCCTCTTGCCATGGATTCTGGACGAGTCTTGTGTTGGTTCAACTTCCCGCCATCCTGAGTGAGTCCGTCACACCACCCACCTGGTTTCTTCCGATGATGACGCTCTTCCGGTTCCGGTAGATGAACAGAATGGGGTGTTCAACCTGCACCTTCCTGAACAGACTTGCAGCAAAAATAAAAGAGAAATTGAGTTACATACGACATCGTGAGTGAGGACTGGGAGAGACTGACTATTCTTCGATGGAGAGGTTGGTGTAGGGGTCTAAGGATGAGGAGGTCCAGATGACTGGGTTTGGGCCACCCGATGATGACTGCTGTCCTACAGATTGTTAATGTGATTAGTTCTCTCGTCTTCTGCCTGTATCTTCTTTCTTGCAGAGCGAGATGTGAGATGGGACTTGACTGATTTCAAGGTGGCGATGGATCGGCCGAAGAGTCGTAGTTGGTTGGCCATTTTGGTGGAGTACTTACTCTTCCTGTGTGTAGTCAGTATACTATGTATTCCCCGTTCCCCCCCGGGTGACCTTCTCTCTGCAACTGTTTTCCCAGGGGAGAGAAGGATGTATGCGTCAGTTTCAGTGATGATGCCATCGACCGGTAAGCGCTTAAAACTCTGTTGAAGATGATCAACAGTCTGACTCTCCTCTGCTGTGACAGCACTGCCCCAACCCATCAACTTCCTCAAGTAAACCATTCACTACTATTGAACCATCTCACACAAAACTGACACCTGTTTGTCTTCCAGTGGATCCAAGAGAATCAGGATAAACTGAAGCCACCCGTCAGCTATCATCTCCCGCCGACCTCGTCGTCACCCCTGATTGGCTAATATGTGATCTCTTTCCTAGGTCAACAACTTTGTATCTATGACGGTCAGCTTCTCTCGCTCTTTTTTTGTCTCGAGGAAAACGAGCCATCTCCTGACGAGAAACTATGATTCCAGGAGAAGACTTGTACGACGCACGCACCAAAGGGAGCAAATGATTGAACACTGAATCGTATGTGGTCCTTCTTACTGTGTTTAGTATTACGATGGTGGTCGGGGGACCGAACTCGAGAACGACTACCATGTGAACGGGACGGAGGAGTGGTTCTACCAGCACAAGGGGGACATGGTACTGAAAGTGATCGTTGAGGATCGGTTCGAAGAGATTGCGATACGGAGGGGAGATGTTCCTACTACCGGGTAAGCAAGACTACTCTCTCAGGATCAGCGAGAGACAGGATTGTTGTTGAGAGAAGTGGTAGGATGATGATAGCCCATGTGCCGCACAATCCGTGCCGGTTGCCGACACCATCGGGCTGGTCATGGAGCGCAAAAGGCCGCCGAACTCCCCCGACCGACTGCGCTGGTTCTGTCCCAACGAAGCCGCCCATCCCGGTCCCCACCTCGTCCGGGAAGTCGTCTTCCAATGCGTCGACCTCGGCTCGCAGCTCAAGCCCTTCATCACCGTCCGTTCTTCTCTCTTCTTCTCTTCTGACGTGCCATCATTCTTGTCCTCTTATCTTATGGCCGCTCTTCGGTAGGAGTGGATGGACAACGAAGACTTGAGGAAGTGCGCTAGCTGTGGTACCATCGCTCCCCCGCGTTAAACGCATCCCTCCCCCCTCTCTCTTTCTCAGAAAAAAAAAAAAAAAAAAACCAGAAATTCCTCGCACTGATATGTCCGACTAGTTCCGTATCATTGTATGTCACGTCCTGCGGGCTCTCGCTGGGACGGATTATCTCTCCCCATTCCCATTGATTCCATCATATGTATATCACCGGGTACACTTTGATGTGCTACAACATGCACTGAGGTGTATTCCCGTCTCACCGGGCTCGTGTTATGTATACTGGTTTGTCTTGTTGCTAGGACTCGCGCGCCGGCCAGGGCAAATGTAGAAAGAGATCAATCAGTGCGAGGGTGCGAGGGTGGATAGTTCCTGACATGCTATCTATACCTGGAGCGGGGACGCTGGGCAGGGATGTGCCGCACAGAGCTTGCCATACAGAGCGTATATATAATCCTTCCCCACCAGCGCCAGAAGCTCCCGGTCCTCACGTCTGGTCCCCCACGCCACAGTAGCGCCGCACTGGCTTACAGAAAGAAGCCGGCAATATGTCCCGTCGTCGCCGGGCTGGCGCGGCCTGAGCATCACACTTGGACGCGGCGGACTGGGTGGACAGCCCTCTCCTCCCACGTGCTGGCGGCTCATGGCATCCGCACGGCATGTCGGCCATGGTGGACATATATGGCCCACGCTTCATTTTCGACCACATCTGCACCCCCCAGCTCTCTGCTCGACAGTTTTTTTGGGGGGGAAGGACTGAGGGGGTCGGGACGGGGGGGGGCAGGGATTCCTCCGGTGACAACAACAACAACAACAACGGCAGGCAGCAGCAGCTCCACCGCCGCGACCGCAAGAGGCTTTGTTCTGGACATGGTTTCCGGTGCATGCATCAGAGGAGCGCGGAGGAGGGCGTGGACAGCAAGTGTCGCTGCTGGTCACTGCCACCGAATGTCTGCGTCTGCTCCTCGCCCACACCCTGCTCGGTTGTTCCCCCCGCCCGGCTGCTCTTCTCCGCCCCTGCTCCAGGCGCCCGGCCTCGGCTGCCCTCCTCCTCCTGCCCCGCCTCCGCTTCGAAGCAACCGTCCTCCCCCTCCTCCTGCGTCTCCTCTTCTCGCTGCGTCTCTCTCCTGCCTCCATCTTCTTCTTCTTCTTCAAATCTGTCGTCAATCTCTTCTTATATCCTTCTGCTCTGACAAGCACTTCTCTGCTCTTTCTCTCCCTCCTGCTTCGTGTATATAGATTACTTCTTTCCAATCAATCAATCAAACACAAAAAGGTCCCGCTTGGCTCCCCTCTCGTCGCTTTTCAAGACTCGTTTCCTCAGCCGCTTGCTCATCCTGCTCATAGAGCCCCATTTCTCGTCCGCAATTATCCAAGGAAACCACGATGCTCTCGATATGGAAGGCAACGGTGAGTGAGCATATTGCCGAAATAGAGGTCAGGGAAAAAAAAAAACTGAAAGGTTTTCCGGGGGGGGGATAGGTATTTGAGGGATTAGGAAGCATGTGTCTGGTGTGGTTAGTGGGGGCGTCGTCGACGGCGCTGGGGTCGGGGGACAGCATTCTGACGGGGCTAGCGATAGGGATCTGTATACATTGGGGACGTCGTTGTCGATGTACACGTTAGGGCCAGTGAGTGGGGGCCACATGAACCCGTTGATCACGCTAGCGACGATGGCGGGGGGGACGCTGTCGGTGGTGCGGGGGGCGGCCTACGTGGTGGCGCAGCTGCTCGGCGCCATGGCCGGCGGCGGCCTCGTCGCCGCCGCCCTCGGCCCCGCCGCACGCACTACCTCCAACGGCGGATGCATCCTCAGGTCCCTCGATACCTTCTCCCTCAAACAGGCCTTCGCCCTCGAATTCATGGCCGCTTTCTTCCTCATTCTTCTCCTCAACGGTCCGTCCTCTCTCTCTCTCTTCCTCTCTCTCACTTCCATCTCATCCTTCTTCCTGCTGCGTTAGGCACGGCCTCGCCGCCAACAGCTCAACCATCACGGCAACCGTCTCGCACCGCTCTTGTTGGGTTATCTGTCGGCCTCATGTCAGCCTCTTGTCCATCTTTGCTTGCATACAACCCGACTCAGGGAGCTTCTGGTATCGGAGTTACTGAACAAGAAAAAAAGGGTCTTTTTCCCGATATATCTTCGTAGAACCTTTGCCACCTCCGGATTCGCTAATACCCACGCGTACATCGGATCCTCCGGGTATCCCAACGTCTGCTTCGGCCTCGCCGCGGGCATCATGCAGTTCCAATCATGTGAGACACACTTCCACGAGACATGATCCCTCCCCCCTTTTTTTTTTTTAACAAGACAAAGAAAGTTGTGTTGATATAATATGTGGTTATTTTTTCCATGGGGAATATGACACAGCACATTGGTGTTTTGGGTGCCGGGCTTCGTCGCGGTGGTTGGGTTTGGCCTCGCCACCAGACTCATCAAGCCTTACGACCTCGCCGAACAGGTGGACGACGACCTCTCTCTCTCCACTCCATGCGCTACGGCCCCCAGAGTATCGTCGCTACCGTCGATACCGAAGTCAAGAGCTCTAACGCTTCCCAGGTTTGATTTTGTCGAGGAAGGAGTCGGTTGTCACCGCAAGACCTCCTCTTCGTAAAAAAAAAAAAAATGTTGCGGACACCCCCAAAAAAAACATCATCTTTACTCACATGAGCTCTTGACCACAGGCTGATGCTTAAACATATGACGGCTGTCTCTCGCACCCTTCTTTCATTTCTTCTTCTTCTTCTTTCTCTTTCCTCTGTCGTTGTTGGTTTGTTACACTCAAGGACACACGATTTTTTGTACAATGTAAACACATATATAAGCTGTACACGGGTGAAGAAGTTCTCTAAATTGTGACACTATTCGGAACGTTTGCGGCGGAGGGTCGTGAGTGCTCTTGGGAAGGGGTGAGGTTTCTTGTGCGCCTGGCGTGGGCGAGCCGAAGGCGTCTTTTTCCTCTGGGGGGGGGCCCTGAAGCTCGTCGGGGATGGAGGTATAGATCAGCGCCACTCCTTGTTGGGTGTCTTGGACGGAGCACGACCTCGACGCGCAAGGAAACAGGGGGCGCTCCCGGGAGCGCAGGGAGACCCGGACGGGTGGTAAGATGGGCGCCAAACTTCCTTTTGGGAAGCTCACCCCACTTGGTGCGGGTGCTCTCGGAACCAGTCTGGTGAGTGCGCCTTCGGAGCGGACGTGGAGAAGGCGCCACTAGTCCCTCATGTCCCGTCTCTGCCCGGCTTCACTACTTGAGCCGGCTTAGCTGTGCACCGCAGTCTCCTTCCTGTGGCGCACTACTCCTATGCACTTTGTCCTGTAGAGACTGTCAAAATAATCAAGATGTTGCTGGTGGCACTCACCTGACCCCTCACCAAAATACCGTCAAGCATGCGAGTCAGCTGCATCAGAGACAGCCTTAAAGGACAGTGCAGGGGTAGTCTTAGAGCTTGTGGGATTTGGGAAAGCCGTGCACTTTTCTGCGAGTTCTCTCCCCCTTCCGCCCGTTGTTACTCACGCCTCCGCCAGGACCCTGACAATAATAACTGTTACAAAAATATCCTTTGCACATTGTCCACAGTCCAACACAGCCCATCATCCCGTTATTTATTGCGCACACCACCGTCATGCCCTTCTACCTGTTTCCCCTAGATTATGTAAAAATTTCAATCTGATGTTCAATATACTTGATGTTTTATTATACTTGATGTTTTATTATACTTGATGTTTTATTATACTTGATGTTTTATTATACTTGATGTTTTATTATACTTGATGTTTTATTATACTTGATGTTTTATTATACTTGATTTTTTATTATACTTGATTAAATATGTACCAAAAAATCACAATATTGACAAGCCCATGTGATTGCCCAGTTGAGTTCTTGGGTCAAGAGCTCAAAATCCTCCTCCACTTGGTGAAGCATCAAAACTGCTTTGCTTCCTTGCCTTACCTGAGGGTCAGTAGACCAAGGTGCACAAGAAGGATTAAAGTGGCCATCATTCCAGAAGGAATCATCCAAATCAATCTTCAGAAACTTGGCAAACATCATGTTGAAATTTCCTGGTAGCAAAAGCTGGTGTGGATCAGAATTTTCAAGATAAGCCCATCTCTGATCATTGAATATCTTAATTGCCTTGTCCACCAGGCCATTAAACACTTGATGGCCACCAATATTTGTTCCTTCAAATGTGTACCCAATATTTTTCCCAACTGGAAAGCTGTAAGCAGCTGCCTTTCTGCCTGCACTTCAACCACCAGTTTGAAAAGATCTAATTTTTTCTTCCACAACAACATCAACATTATGAGCTCTGTTTTTTCTTTTCCCCAAAGATCCTTGTAATTTTTACCTAAAAAAGCAGCCACCGCTTTCTGGAATGCCTCCTTATCCCAGATCACAATCAGGATTTCATTCAGGTCAAACCAGGAAGCTGGCCAACCACCCTTAATGAATTGTTCCCTAGTTTGACCAACAAGAATGAAAAATAAATAGAAATGCCTCATTCAAATTTTCAACTAACTACTGACCTGTACAACTTCAGAATCTCCTTGTCAACAAGGAACTATGCAAGGGTTTTTTTGTGAGCACCTTCATCATCCTGATCCATTCCCACATGTGCTTGAATCTCCCACTGTGCATGGAAAAAATTGACTGTGTATCTCCTTTGCCCTTTGACATTCAGATTCCATAGCTTCACCAAGTTGTTCACTATGGCTACCTCTGTGTCACAATGGAAAAGGGCCTGGTCCAGCTTGCTACACAGCCAAGAAGCTGAATCATAATGAGATAAAAATTTAAGCCTTTAGCTATCATTCCAATTATTGATATCATACATAAATTCCAGCTCACCCAAGCTAAAAATACTTAGTTTATTGCAGTATTTAAATCTGTGCAAAAAATCCACTAGTCTTTTACTCCTTCACTGCAAAAGAAACTCAATCAACTGCCGGC
>SMGU01004122.1:0-10397 GCA_004348175.1 Puccinia novopanici
GCCGCCAGTTCGTCAACCGCCGCCAGTTCGTCAACCGCCGCCAGTTCGTCAACCGCCGCCAGTTCGTCAACCGCACAGTGTCAAGCTCAGCTATCAGGAGCATCCACCAATGCTTCGACCTTCACCTTTAATGCTCCTCTCCGACGTGGTTCCTCTAAGAGAAAGTGTGAACCTGAAGACCAAATGATTCGTCGCCGTAACCGCCTAAACAAGTTCCCCAAATCATTCAGCCGAGACCGCCTCATGAAGTTGTTGCAAAAGGCAGGCATTGCACCTCCGGCCAAGGCTCGTCAAACCACGTTGGCCAAACTGTACAGTCGGTACCTTATCAAGTCCCAATCAAACTTACCAAACGTGAGGCAACAGGCATCGACCCGCAAGCGTTACCGGACTGGGGTTGATGAACCTGAGTCCGGTGTGGTTCAAGGCCATGGAAATGCAGATGCTTCTGATCAGCATTTCCAACCAGATTCCAATCCCCAAGGGCCCAGCAAGCTCAAGCGTGACCGGACACAGCCACGATGGCCTCGTAAGTACCACTCGCTTTGCAATGTAGTTTTGATTGCATACTCAGTTGTTCTGCCCTTTAGGACCGTCCCGGCTCTCTTCCACTCAAATCCAAGAAATTTTAGCCGAGCATCATGTCCGATTTGACCCCCAAGATGACGCCAATACCCTCGCAAGACTGTACCGCTCTCTGATTGAAAGCCTCAGGGTTGAACTGCCTTCCAAGAAGCCTCGAAGCAGCTGTGATGCTCCCATCTCACCAGGAAATCAGACTCATCGGCGCAAACAAAGTATACACAAGCCCCTTGACCGCCGTCATTTTCGCAGGAATCGAGCAGCACAGAAGACCCCCGACACAACCGCAGGGCTTTCTAGTATCCACGTCATCACAAATCCTAACACTCACCACATTGCAACCATCCCCACCGCTCCTAGTATAGAATTAGGCAGCAGCAATCCCCTTGGATCAGGTAACCCAGCGCTGCACTCTATACTCCCCCAATCAACTTCTGATGCAGAAATAGCCGACGATGAGGATGCCTGCATACCGTTTCTCCGCCGCAAGCCCTACAAGAGGACTCACATTGTGTCTACAATGTCTGATGATGGCGACAGCCACGAACTTCATGAATCCCCTAGTTATCAGTCCACATATCCGCCTGATCAGTCTACGAGCTTTGAATCCAATGATTTGACTAGTTGTCAACGCCATCAGTCTACGAGCTCTGAATCCCATCAGCCCACCGGTCTTGAAGCTGATTACCCTGCACAGGCGCCTTCACGCACCAGACTTCGCAAGGGCCCTAAGAATGTGATATCTACGCTCTCTGATGAGGAGGGCTATGAATTGGATCACCCAGCCCCTGAAGATAATGATCAAGACCCCCAATCTGGCCGAGCCAAACCTCACAAGGTCTGTAAGACTGTGATATCTACGCGCTCTGATGATGAGGAGGGCTATTATGAATTGGATCGCCCCGCTTCTGAAAATGCTTCAACTCACCCATCTGACCGAGACTTGCCAGGCTATGCAGCCCTTCCACACGAACCACCTTCTTCCTCTAATTATGTCCCCCAATCCGATCGGGATGTTCAATTGCCTCAAGATCAATCCTTCAACATACCTGTTTCCGCAGATGAGCCGGCCTCTTTCTCCGATCAGGACCAGCAATGTGACCTTGCCTTGGACTCACCCCCAGGTCAACATTCCAACGAGTATGCTCACCAAGAGGAAGATTTACTTTCTTCTTCCTCTGATCAGGATCACGAGTCTGACTTTCACCTCCACTTGCCTCAAGATGAATCCTTCGACACGTCCATCAACCTTAACCAAGACCAAGTTGATGATGACGATGAGTATTTACCAGATCATGTTAATGATGACGCTGAGTATTTCCCTAGGACCTCTGACACCCGAGAAACACCAGAGCCTGGAACACCAGATCATTCTAATTCCGCATCAGACAGCCGAGATGAAGCTCAACTGCAATCCCTTCTAGTTCCTACTCGATCTAATCAAACCCGTCAATCAGAGTCACCCACACGTGCACAATCCGTCCCACGTGCCCAGCTTCAGGCTCATACCGAAGAGCCCCCTCTAGACTTACCACGTGAGTGATGCTGCTGTGATTATTCTGTTGACGTACTCATTCTGAGATCATTTTTTCAGCCTCATCCCGCCTAATTGTTTCTCAAATGAAAGAACGTTTGAAACGTTACAACGTACGGTTCAAATCTCGCGACAACAAGGTGCGCATTACTGAATTATATGATGCTATGCGAACTCGGCAAATTACAATAGCCTCTCAGAAGGCACGGCATGCTGAACGCCCACCCACCCCACACTCTGCTGACACCCATCAACTGCCATCCTCTCCTAACATCCCTCGTCCGACCACCAAGCCTGCTGGAAATAGTCGTTTGCGGAAGAAAGGCAAACGCAAGACCAAGAACGACCAAATTGACTCCCTCCCCTGCAGCTCACCTCCCCTGCTATTCTCCGAGCGATTGGCATCTGGTAGCCCCTCCTCCATGCAATCTGTCATTTACGACTGCACAGGAAGTGCCAATCCCCCAGATGCGCCAAATCGATCACCGCCTGAACAACCTGATTCACCGCAAAGCATGTCAATCGATAATGACATATTGACAGCCCATGCAGCAAACGACAATCACTCTGATCGTATGTCTGTTGACAATGAACCATCTGATGTATTCAGGTGGCGAACTTCGGTGCCGGACGATTCTTGTGAGAGCAACGATGTAAGAGGTCATGGTCAACTTCTACATGCCTTTCAATCCTACACCCGCCAGTCTACCGAACTTGGCAACCGAATGATCGATAGGATGGATCAAATTATCGATAGAATGGATGGCGCTGCGGTCATCTTAGAGGATTTGAGTGCTACCATTCAAGCATCGTCTGGCAGTTACCATTCCCCTACAAAGTCTACACGGAAATCAACAACTCTTCCACGTAGGAACAAAGAAGCCCCTCGAGGCGGTGATTTCAATGTAAGCTTACTGCACCCTTCCTATGTGCGGCTGACTGGGCTAACTTGACTTGACTTCAGCGCTTAATCCGGCAGCATGTTGCCACTCTCTTGGGATCGAAAGGAAAGACGCTTCCTCACCATGATGAGGAGGACTCACGCATGGACATCGATGACGACTCAGAGGATCCTCCCAGTGATCCTGACTATCCGTATCGTAATGGCCCCGGTCACCCTTCTGCTACCCCTGAAACTCTGGCCATCATGTGGAGGATGATGCGTGAGGCTGGCATTCGATCCTTCCGCCCCGACTTTACCCAACCGATCGATAGCCTTGACAACGAGCATCTCCTCGACCTTGCTGTGAAGATATTTATTGAGCTGGTCAACTGCCAAGAATACACTGGAGTTGCCACCGAAGTTCTGAAAGAAGAAACAATACGACATGCTATTTACCTCCACGTGACCCAGCGACTGAGAAGACGGTTAGTAATACTTAAACGCTTCTTTTTTCCGCCTCTTATACTGCATCTCTTAATCAACCAACCCAAATAGATATCGACAAGAAAACAAATGGCAAGACAGTCAGCGAGCAACGCATAGCAAAAATCTTCGGCGGACGTCTAGATTGGCCAACGTGAGCAGAGCCTGCCACATTTGAACAACCTGTGTCTGTGCTGACAGCATTCTGCTCTCAGCTGCGACATAGTCGAATTGCAGTCTTAAGCAACTATCCAACACTTTTAGACCTGGTTCCAATCGTTGAGGTTGCATGCAGTGATGATGACACTGACGGTGAAAATCCCCAATCTATCCAGCAGTCGTACCCCAAGAAAGACCCCAAGCGATGTGTTGTTCGATCTGTTCCATGGCGGCACCATAAAATTCTAGAGATGATGGTGAAGATCGACGAATTGAGGGATCTTCGTGCTAAATCCACTCCCAAAGGTCCTTCTGGTGCTGCACCTCGAATACGGCGACGAGTTACTTCACCAACTGAAACACCAATTGAAAGTCAGCTCAAACCACCCTGTAACATCTCAAAAGCGTGCTTCAGTTGTGAATGGCTTGGATCCCAAACTCAGCAAAAAAAAACTGCTTTAAAATTGCGCTCAAGACCAGATGTTAAATCATTGTTCAAGGAACTGAAGCGTGTTGTCTCGGAGTTTGATAAATCTGATACTTAATTTTTTTTCTATATTATCACACTGTGTTATTCTGGTTAATAACTATTTTACTATTGCAAATGAATATAATTGTTCTTTTTGTCTATAATAAAATTTTTCATTTACATAATACTTACACTCACTGCTCATGCACAACTGGAATAATGAAGGAAGAATGAACAGGAATATGAAGGTAGAATGAACAAATAAGAAAAAGAAAATGGAATAGGACAAGAAAGAGAAAACAATAAACAAGAAGAAGAAATGGAGGACTTACTGTTGGTCTGGATTGCTTAATCTGGATGGGCTAAATCTATCTTCCAAACTTTGTTTGGTGGTGGGAACCCAACTGTCATCCATTCTCACCACCAAATAAAGTTGGGGTTTAGAATTAGAAGCTCCAGATTAAGGGATCTGGGAGAAGGGAAGTACACAAATATCAAAGATCAAAGAACAAATATCAAAAAAAAAAAAAAAAAAAAAAAAAAAAAAAAAAAAAAAAAAATGAAAAAAGAGAAATTGATCAATATACCTTGATTTTTGATCAATATACCTTAGGGTAAAATGAACAATCTGTGTAGTGATTAAAGCTACCGTTAGCGCCAAATTTGACTACTAACGCTACAGGATTTTGAAAAAAAAAGAAATGTAGCTTTAGCGTAGCATTAGTTGTCCTCCCAAAAGACAACTAACGCTAACCATATTTCTCGTTAGCGGTGTTGTAGCGGTGTTAGTTGTCAAAAAGCTACGCTGTGGGACTCCTGTGGGACAAATAAGAATATTTGGTAAAGATCCTCTGAGGGGAAATCAATTGATAAACTAAGTAAAGCTAACACAACTGATGGGTGGTTTGAAAGACCTGCCCCTCTAATAGTACTACACAAATATAAGGAATCTTGAATCAATATTTAAATAAATATGGCTGATTACAAGAAAGAGTTACTATGTATAGTAGCCTCTATCAGACCTAGATCACCTTATTCAACACTCTAACAGACCTACACAAACTCCTGATGATGGATAATAACCAGTGGGATTTAGTATATATATAAAGACTCACTACTACTACTACTATCTTGTTGTTTATGATTCTTCTTGTTGGTGATGTTCTACTACTACTACTATCTTTAAAGTTGACTCTAACACTACCACTACTAACAGACACTACTACTACTAACAGTCACTACTTACCACTAACAGACACTACTACCACTAACAGACACTACTACTACTAACAGACACTACTACTACTAACTAACAAACCACTAAAGCTACTAACTGGTAGATCAGGACAGGCTCCTCTGAGACAGTGAGGAAAAGTTGAATTGAGGGGGGAAAGCCCTTCTTTTATATTGAAGAGTGAGGGATTTTTGCTGCAGGGAGAGCTCCATGAGGGATTTTTGCTGGTCATGTTCTACTTGAAACATGTTTAAGCACAGCATGATGTAATATTCTGCACAGCATGATGTCACTTTTAAGTGCTTCATCATGTGCCAGAACATTCCAAAGCCACCTACAGAACAATACATGTGATCCTGGTACTTGTTTCAAGCCGGGGTACCTGCATTTGGTCCTGTGTCTTGTTTCATACCTCAAACACCTCCTTGCTGCTGAAACACTCCACCACAATCCTCCTCATCCAATCTTCAGGGTCTCAGCCTCTCTTTCCACTTTCCTCCTTCCTCCCTTTTTCCTCCTCACATAATTATTTCCTTCTGCCACTCCCCCCAATCCGTGTAATTGTTGTCCATATGTAGTGTATATATCCTAGCCCAGCCATGATAACACTTCCTCCTCTTGTAAAGAATGTCCTGTGCATGTACTCATCTGTTCACAATACCTCTGCCATGTGCTTTTGGCATTGTAACGCAAATGGAACACCACAACGCTAACAAGTAGCGTAGCTTTTGAATCGGCTACGCTACCCTGTAGCGTAGCTTCAGCTACGCTAACGCTACATGTTAGCGTAGCTTCAGCTGCAAGGTGGCTGTATGAGCTATGCTAACCATTATGACATTGATTTTGGAAATGGAACTGGCCTGTAGCATGAGTTTGACTAGCACTAAGCCAACCAAGAAAAAACAAGTCAGTCAAAATATCAAAACAAAGTGGATGTTCATATATTTTTTTTTTTCACTCTTTTTTTTTTTTTTTTTTAAAAAAAAAAATTAATTTCTTTTACTTTTTTTATTATTATTATTATTATTATTTTTTTTGTAGCTGTAGCGTAGTAAAATAACTTAGATATGTGGTCAACATTGGCTCTATTAATATATCTTGAGTCATAATTTGAGCTTCCTGAGGTCAGGTATGGTCCACAGGGCTCAATTGGCATGATCGTTCTGCCTGGATCTAATTGGACCCAGTGGATCACATTTGACCTCAGACAGACCAAAATTTTAGTCCTGCTATACCATATGAGGATACAAAGCTTGAATATGACCATCAACCATGAATAACTGTGTCAACACATCAATCGTTCACTTGTTTACAACAGTCCATTCCATCACTTTTCATTTGTAAGACTCTTTCATCAATCATCATCAATTTATTTAATGTTTTCTTTTAAATTTTTCATTTATCTTGTTTGACTGTAATATCGTTCTTGGTATGATGACTCTAATGATGAATGGCAGACCACAGGCGGATATTCTCCCATGGACACATTCATTCATGACAGTTGTTATATTAGGGATGAGAAAACAGCTCAATCAAAATAAAATTTGAAAGCCTTTACATCACATGTTCGTTAATAATCATTCATTGGTCAAGCATTAAATGTTTTCCTTGTAAATCATCTTTTATCTTTTTTGACTGTAATATCGTTCCTGGTATGATGACTCTGATGATGAATGGAAGACCACGGGCGGATATTCTCCCATGGACACATTCATTCATCAGAGTTGTTATAATAGGAATGAGAAAACAGCTCAATCAAAATAAAATTTGAAGCAAGCAAGTGACCAATAACCCTAACCAATGTAGCCCAGAAGCTATCATCATTCCAGTTGATAACTTGATTAGTTTTGTGTAGTGAAGTGCAGCATAGTGTAGTGCAGTGTCTGTAGCACAGTGTAGTGCATTGTAGCGTAGCGTAGCGTGTGTGTGTAGCGTAGCGTAGCGTGTTTGTGTAGCGTAGCGTAGCATAGTTCCCAGTGAGCTACGCTACGCTACTTGTTAGTTGGAAAAAAGTTACGCTACAGATTCTTCAAAATTCTGTTAGCTCAAGAAAAGCTATGCTAACAGTTAGTGTAGTGGAAAATATTTTCAACTAACGCTACAGAAAAATTTCAAGGAGAATTTTCCGCTACGCTAACTGTTAGTGTAGCGGAACAATATCACAACTAACGCTACACAAATTTGGAAGAGAAAAAAAAACCGCTACGCTAACGGTTATCGGCCATGTAGCATAGCGGCCCACTGTTGGTACGGCGAGGGAAACTACCTGGCACATAAATTGAAGTGGAAATGGTGAGCTCAAGAGCAGATAGTCACTTAGATTGTGATGATACACGCACGGTGGGTAAGAAGGGGAGTGCGGTTGTTCCATCCTGGAGAGTCCTGACTGCGTGTACGGCCTGGTTGTTGGTGAGAATGAGGTGGAAGAGGACGAGAATGCTCATTGCTGAGTGGTGGATGAGACTTCAAAAAACACTTGATAAGCAAAAAGAGTGAGTCTCCCTCGCTGAAGCAACCTCATCACTGCCTACTCGCAATTTTGGGGGGAACTGCCGGACTATCATCACCACATCATCTAGTCAATACTATCGAGGGTTCATTGCAACACTTCAACTTGTCATCTGAGAAAAACACATTTTCCGGAGCAGACAATATAGCAAGACCAAGAAAGAAGCAGAAAACATGTTAACTGGAGCAGACTGAAGCTTCCGTTTAAAACTAGCATCAGCTTTGAGCAGCAGAGCACTGGGGCGTGCCGCTTATCTGTAATACCCAGGAAGACAGTTAGCCATCGATGCAACAAGACTTGATCAACGGCGTTTGTGAAAGATGTCACTCAACTGGTCTAGTAGTACAACACTGCGGACTTTGTCCAGATGGGCAGGTAAAAGTGCCGTTGGGCCCAAAAGTGGGGTCGGCATCTGTTTGAGTACATTGGGAAGAATATCAGTATCAGCCCCCTGGGTAAGAAAAAGACACCACCGTTATATGTTATAGCTAGAAAAGCACATACAGCCATTACCGGATAAACATTTGCCGGCGAGGCCTGTCCAACACGTTGTGGTATTCTTAAATGTTGAAAATTAAAAATTATTTCTTTATTCTTTTATTCTTTTTCCTTTTCTTTATCTTTTCCCTTCTTTTATCATACTAGCAGCCAGAAATCAGCAAATCTGAATGGAGAAACGGACTCTACGGCTAAATTTACCCTATGGACACCTTGGATGGCAACCTCTCAAACCCTTGGATCAGAAGTTACACACCCTCCTTGGCCACCTTCAGTACATATCACCAATCACCACTATCCTTTACATATCACACTCCTTACACAACCTTCAGTACATTACACACAACACAACAACATACTACATACACCATACACATACAACCACATTTACATACAACAACAACCCTCTACACACAATTACATGGTCATGTAGACATACATGCAGGTCTCATGCACTCTCATGCAGGTCGCATGCAGTCTCATGCAGGCTGTCATGCGGTCACATGTACTCTCTACCCCTATCTTGTTGATTTTGCTGAGCATCACTCACTTGATACAGGGTCTGAGCTTTTTTTTCCTCACTTTACACCCCCTTTTGTTGACAGGCTGTGCATACACATGACCTGAAGACTTTTTTTTCCCTCATTTTTGGTTGTTCCATTGTGTTCCATGGCATTTTCAGGCCAGCACAAATCCCTCAGTCTAGCATAAATCCCTCAAATGCTGTGTAGCTAGGCCAGCCAAAATCCCTCATTCACTCTCACCTTGTAGCTAAATTCCCTCACTCTTGTCTATATAAGGGGCTCTCCTTCAGTTGTTCCCCCTTCCTCACCAGATTTTCCCATCAGATTTTTACACATAGTCTAGTAGTCTTATCCCCTATAACACTACCCTTTCTGGTCACTCTATATTATTAGCCCCTCTATATTATAGTTTTACAATATTAGCCACCCTTATATAACACAACCCTTACATCTCAAATAACATACCTCATTACCCTTTCATAAGGCCCCTTGGTTCAATCCCTGGTCAAGACCTAGGTCTAACAGGTTCAATTGCCATTAGGCTATTCCCCTTTCAACTCAACACCCCCTCATTCTATAAACCCCATCACTAGAACCTCTGTTCAATCCCTGGTTGTAGCATTTGCTCCCACATCACACATCTCATTCCTCATCACTCACCACTCCTCATCCATATTCATCACCACTCATCTCATATCATCAGTCCTCATCACTCATCATCATCATCATCATAAATCATCACTCACCCTCTTATATATATCGACTCACTTGGTCCACAGCCATCTTGAACCAGACCATCCCTATCACGTTAAATAAACTGCCAAGCAATCTTGGTGGTCTTGTTTTCTGATAGCATAGAAGGGCAGAGCTTGCAACTCATCCATCCCCTTCTCAATTCAGCAAAAGGGTTTCACAACACCTTTTGAGTCTTACAACATGGAGGCCAATGCGTCCCCGGCCATGCTCATCATTGTCAGCAATACACTCAACCCCATGGTGACCATCATGCGCGGGATTATCATCATCATCATGGAACTCTGGGCGTGTTTGTAGATCTTTTACAAGAATATGGGAATGGCCGTTCCTTAACCTGAAGAAAGTGTTGTGAACGGTGCAGATAGCCATGCGGAAGGAAAGTCGCCTTTTATGCGCAACTGAAACTGTCCTCCACTATCGAAGACACATAATAATCACGGCCATCTCACATAGAAGCCTACGAAAATCAAGTATTATTTGATAATAAGTTCAGAGAGTAGGGAAAGAAGTCGAGGGTTGAGAATGTAAATAAACTGGTGGGGCTGCTGCCCACCGTCACAACAGCATAAAGCTGTGTGAACACCACGATCGAGTCACGTTGCCCTTCAGGGGACCGACACGGTCAGCACCACAGCCTGCTGTAACACTATCGGGCAGGGTACGATGGCTACAATGGCCTACAACAGAAGCACTTTTACCTCCTCTGGCCGACAATTGCCCTCAAAGCTGCCAAGCCGATGAGGCAGGATGAAAATGTGAGAAAATA
>SMGU01004124.1:0-10672 GCA_004348175.1 Puccinia novopanici
TCCGCTACCGGCTTCGGCGCCGGCCGGTCGTCCACCGTCGGGTCCCATAAGACGATGGCTGTATCCGCTAACGGGTCGTGCAGTGGCCGGGGTGCAAAGATTGGCTGCGGTCGCGCGCCAAGAGGCATGCCGGTTAACCTCACCTCGAGTATTGTCCCCGTCTTGGGATCCCTCATCGTAGGCAGACTGAATGATTTGGGGGAATCATTTAACGGAGTTACAGCGACCTTGCCGAATTTCTGTGATTTTCAGGGGAAAAATAAAATAAATTTGAGAGGAAGCAGGACGAAGCCGGGATTGTCAACAATCTGAAAACGAACCCTGACTGGAGTGACGAGCATTTCTTTGATGGGTCTCCCAAAGCGATCCCGTTTAACTTTCTTGACCATTTTCCCGTTCTCGTCTTCCTCGAACTCCTCATCCTCGTCATTTTTCTTCTTCTTTTGTTTTTCTTCGAATCAGAATCTCCGCCTGGATCGCCGTCGGCATAATTGACCGATTTACGCGACCTGGATGATTTGTTTAGGAGAGAGGCGGCGGGCCGAACGGGGGTGAATTTTCGAGTGAGGCTAAGGATGGCAAAGTCAAAAGTGTCAGTCATGACCGTGTTTCTTGGTCTAGGTAAATCAAGTCAGGTAGAAGTGGCAGTGGATACATTTCGGTAGGGTTTACTTGACTCTTACCACTGATAAGGGATGCTGGAGTGCCAGTTCTCGATGAGGACGATGCAGCCGTAGGGTGTGTTGGCGTTCCAGTGCTCATGACCGTCGTGGCTCTTGTTGTTGGGGTTGTGCGCATACATCCAAGTCAGCGGACTGTCTGAATGGTCTCGCGCGGCATACTGTTGCTGATGTAATCAGCGCTCCCCAGACTTTCCCCAACTGACTTCTCTCGAAGAAAGTCAAGTCTGAAGAAAATGGTTTGTTTGCATGGAATGATTGGAGCTGGAACGGCGAGGGTGCAGGTATACCACACCAGTAACTACACCGCGAATAATATCTGATACAGAGCCAATGTGAGTTTCAGGTTCTAAACTTCAGTAATCATAAACCAATTGTGAATCTCTCTATCTGAATGATATTGAAACAAAAGTTGACTGCATTCGACTGATGGTGGTAAGATAGAGACATGTAGCATGGTTTGACATCGGACAAATTCTCCCGGATCAAATGATCTCTGATCTCTTCGCACATTTTTTTTCAATTTCGATTCTGAGGAACATGCGCGAGAAAAGTCTTACAGAGAGAAGAGCCAGGCAAGATTGAAAACAGTAAAAAATAGAATAAAAAGCGGAACCTTTGACTGTGATTATGTGGCTGGCAATATTCTCATAATCCCAGAAAACCAGGTGGCTTCCACGAGACATTCATTAGACGGGGGGCACATCGATCATGTAGTGATGAACATCATTGCAGCAGATATTTCGCAAGACTCTGCGACTAATATTTCGGCTAGAGTTGCATCCGATATCATAATAGTGGCCCATCCCTGGTGACCTGTGTAACTCATCCTCAGCGCCATCGAGGCTATCAAGCATCTTCGAGGAGCGCGCCATTTCCGGAGAAGACAGTTACTCGGAACCGATAGGCTCAGTGCCATTGAATTATGAGATTTTGCTGGTTTCTGAAGACTTTTTATTTTATTTTATTTTCAAATGAACCTTTTGCTGATGCGTAAGAAAAAAAAAAAAAAAGAAGAAAAACTATCGAGAGCTTACCAGACGCGACGCCACTTTCATCACTGCTATTTCGGCTTCCGCTTGCAAGGTGGGGTTGTCCAGTCGGGTCTGAATTATGCATCGCAATAAGACTGGGGGACAAAGGCCCAGGACGGGGTCGTGGAACTGGAAGGCCGGGAGAGTTTGAGTCTCATTTATGCACAAAGGTGGAAGGAGCTCTCGGGATGGGGTGATGCGGGGTAAGCAGATTGCAGCGATTGTATGGAGAGATAGAAAGATCATCATCATCATCATCATGTAGCAACGCATCTTGATTCCGGGAGGAGGAGTAATCATATGCTGGTGGGGAAGGGGAATACGGGTAATAAGCGGTTTTTAGCACCACTGAAAATGGAACGGAGGGTTCGGTACTTATAGTGTGTTTTTGTGTGGCGGGAGGGAAGACGCTCAGGAGTCAGGATGAGCGCCGACGGTCCCATGCCTGAGCTCTATCCCGTCGCACCAGACTGACGTGTTTAAGCTTGCATAGATTCCGGAACCATTTACACTCAGGATGTATTCTTAAAGGTGTGCTATATGACGATGGAGTAGATATGTTTGCACAAGTCGCTCTTCAGGACTCAAGTGCGCGCCACACGCTTCGCTCGGTCATCTTTCCGTCTAACCAGTAGTCGATGAAAGGCGAGGCAAGGGAAATAGTGTACTTTTCCCCCATGCAAAGGTTCTGTGCCCTTCCAGTCAAACCTCCTGGTAATCCGAATTAGTCTTCGAGAAACAGTCATGGTACAATCGGCGAATTAGATAAAGAGACTCGCAAGCGGATGGACTAATAAAGCGACCCACTGCTTCGTGCAATAACACTCCTGGCGACTAATGATTTAAGCGTGCATGTTGTTAGCGCGATCATCCACTACTCACAGGTGTGAGCCTACTACATGTGAGGTACCACATCCAGATTGGATCCTTTCCAATGTAAATAAATGTTTTGTCGTTCCCTTTCATTCATTCATTTATTTTCTTATATGCAATGCTTCTGCCAATATTCCAGCCCCTCTAAGTGTCAAATGAAGGCAGTTCTTGCAGGCATAAGAGTGGAGATAGCTATCGTTAGATTCAAGAAACACCCTGACTGACATTATACTCGATAGAAGAGAACCCATTGAATGAAAACAAAAAAACAAATGTGTGAAGCAGCAGCGCCTGACACGAACATGAACGATCTCGGTGAGTACACGGGAGCGATATGAAGCTGAAGGCCTATGTATAAGCTGACCCAGTATAAGTTGATATGGATTAGTGATGATGCTAGTTTCGATCAAGACTCGGCGGGGCTCGATTGCGAGCTCGATTCCGGCGACCGCGCCCTCGGGTCCAGTGCGCTCGCGGTTTCCGTCGGAGGCGCTGGCAAGTGGAGGAGGGACGGCGGCGGGTGCGGCGGAGCCCGGTTCCTGCAAGCCGACGTCGATGGCTGAACTGCACCGCCAACAACTCCTGGCCGGCTCCTCCCCGAAAGAGGCCGACAAACTGATCAGTGTCACGCAGCAAGGCGCCGGCCCCAAATCTCCCCCTCCTCCCCTCGACCCTGCCACTCATGATCAACTCCTTCATCCGAAGCACCAGCCTCCCTCTCCCCCGTTTCACCCCATCACATCCCGCTTACTGACAACCAAGATGGCCTCATGAGCCTCAGCCAGCTCATCATCGAAGTTGAGCAATTCTACAGCTCTCCTTCTACCTGAATTCCCTCGATCATCTGCCAGTCCCGTCGATCAACCCTTAGAAGCCGTCCCAAGATCATGGCCCTGAATGTTGTTTTGCAACTGTAACATTGATTGATGCTATCACATTCTATTCTTGATGAGGGTACTTTCTTACATATCTATTGAGTGTTGTTGTTCAAAATCCCAATTCCAAAAAAAGTGCAACCAGCTCAAATTGCGACTTCTGTGTTCTGATTTTTACAAGGGAGAATGAGGCCCAGATTCAGATCGGCTTGATTGGTGCGAATGCGGTGATGATGAGGCCATGAATTGGTCCGAAATAAGTCTTTCCTTATAGAGGCGAGTAACACGGGAGACACCAGCCATACAGTAATGGAAGGAAACCGTGGAGGCCTGCTTCGAGTGAAGGAGAGCGGAGAGTAGAGAGAAGTGACCTGAATGAAGTGACCCATAGAGAGATCAATCATCCATGGAATTTGAACAACTTGCGTGTCGCGGAAAAAAAGCCGGTTCTGGCGAAAGAACGCTTCCCTGACTCTGGTCATCTTTCATCAGCAGGTCTTGCAGTCCCACCAGTCGCACACAATCCTTCCCCCCAAAAAAATACATGTGAAGTGGTTGTGGTTTTTCGACAGGAGGGAATTGGCACGTTGCTTGAAGATAGATCGAGGCTCAGCTCAAGAACTGTCTGGCGATGGAATATTTATACCATGCCTCATGGCCCCAAGCACTGCAAAAGCAAGACATCCTGTTTTCTGTTGAGCAACATCACCCGAAGGTGGACGTCCTTCCAGCTGCTTACCAGCGACCGGTGATCCGGGGCCCCGATCGGCATCCCTGGTATGACATCATCTGCTCCGCTTCAAGGCAGCCAGCAGCCTCAGCTGTTGACCGTTTCTCGCCAGCAACCGAGTCGGTTTAAGAGATGGCCACCCACCATCTCGTTCAACATACCCAGAACCGCACCCGGAATCTCCTCTTCTTCCTCTCTCTCTCACTCCTCCCCTTTACACATTCTCCGCTCTCGCTGGATTCGTTGAGTCTTTTCCTTTTTGAATGGGGGGGAGACGATATTAACGTTTCTTATTTTATTTTATTTTTAGCTCGGTTAGGACTCGACCAGCTTCACTTGATACTCATTCAACTCATTTTCACCTTTCTCTTCTCTCACACGTTTTCCTCCCATCCGCTATCTCACCCGCTTCGAAAAACGGGAATACAAACAAAGACGACGGCCCGAGACAAAATGACGGAGAGAGGAAGAATATCTGGAATACATCGCATGGGATCGCCAAGGGCCTACAAGAGCTGATTGACCAACCTGCGGATTGGATCAACGTCTTCCCAACGCCTGGAATCGAGATCCTGAAACATCGCAGCATCAATTCACTCTATGCCGTCCGGACTGAACTTGAGGTGGATCAAAACGTCAATCTAGAGCAATTAATCCGTTCTATAAGAGACTCCAAACAGTGGGAATGGGACCGGATGTGCGAGTGTGGTCAAGACTTGGGGGATGGCGTAACTTGGTCCGGCTGAAAGGCTTCTGGCCTATCAAAGTACGTGTGCCCCCCTAAACCTGTTGAATTGTGAATCTTTATCTAACCCACCGAAGCTTCATCACTTAGCCCAAAGAACTGGTATTACGGTCGTGTATGGTCCGACTACCTAGCTCAAATTGGAAATCAGCCGATGGAGTCGATTCCAGGACACCAATCAGGATTCTGGCTGCGTCTAGCAGTACCTTACATCCTCTCAAAAAATCGACTTTGGAAATAAAGTTTGCAGGATACTTGATCGAACAAGATTCTCCTTCGAGCGGCTTGCGTATCACGCAGGTGGTAGACCTGTCAGGCTTTGGAGGTGTGTTGGTTGTGCCAGTGAGAATTTTTCGCGATAGCGGAAATGGAGATTGACGGTTGGAGTTGTCTGCTTAATTCTCTGCTGTACAGTATTACCAACGTTTGTGACCAAGGCGATCTTGTGCAAGTTTATACCATCCTCACTGCGGAAGTTAGTCGCACTAGCACAGCGCCTACCGCCACTTTCACCTTCATCCGAGCCCACACAAGATCCGCCGGCATGGATGCCACCCACTCTGGATGACTCGATCACATGTACCACAGCCACTCCAACGGCATCGAATGAAGGAGAAAGGTTGAGAATGGAGATTGATCAACTCAAAAACATCATTCATAACCTTCAGCCACAAAAGCAGATGAACAAGTCGGAAGACAGTTCCCTCTGGACAAATAGACTCTCGATGGCATCCATCGCAGGCACTGCTCTGGCTGTTTGTGTCTCGTTTGCTTACAAGAAGGGGCTCCTCAATCGACGCGAAAAAGTACGTTGGATGTAACTCACAATATCCCGTTATCTGTACCTCTCAAAGATAATTTTCCCTCCCTTTATTGTTTTTTTTTGTTTTTTGCCGGACGACGACATTGATGGCATAGAGAAATATCCCTTTGGGTACTGAGTGGGCGCCCGATGATCTCGTCTTGTTACTTGAACTCCTTTCCAGGAAGAGAGAGTGATGTCATCCTTGGATAGAATTTGACTGCAATTGTACTCATACATCAATAAATACATTTTTTTTTTTTTTAAAAAAAAGCAAATCACAAGCGCAGATATATACCATGTCGTTGTTGCCAATTTTTTTTGGGTTGTTGTTAACTATAGACACAGCGGCATTGGAGGGTGATTGTGTCATTCTTTTGCTCGTCGGATTGGCCACTATTTGATTCCTCTTAATTGCTGTGCCAGTGAGATTGTATCTGAGTGATGGATGTATTGTGTTGCAAGCTTGTGTGGGCACAGACCCCATTCCCGCTTGGCACGATCAGCCACCTTTGCAGGCCATCGCACTTGGCACATGGCCAACTTCCACCTGGCCGAGGCCAAGCTGTTGGCCGATTGCTCCTCTATAACCTGACTGTCGCCTCGACCCGACTTTGATCATCTCCCTGTCAAGAAAAAACATCTTGAGCTGTTTTTTTTTTTTTTTTTACTTTTGAAAGGTTGATGATGATGGACTGCTTTCTTTTTGTGGTCGCTAACAGATTGATTCCGAAGGAAACCAGATGTCCCCGGGAGGTATGGGCAGCTAGGGCCTCTTCTTCTCCTCCAGAAAACCGCCGTGAAAATATACTCGATCGATCATCAGGAGAGAGAATGGACGAGCTGAGCAAGAACGGTCGCGGTGTCTATACAAGGCCAAGCGAGGCTTGGCTCCACAACCACCCCGACTTGGATGGGTGTCAAGGGTTGGAGTGGTGCCAAGTGGGGCTGGGCAAGTGTTCAAGCTGGCTTAGGGATCGGTGGAGTACACTTGGCCTTTTTTTTTTTTTGGCACAACTTGACGGTGTGCCTCGACGAGCTTGCAACACCAAATATGCGCAACCATTTCCGACGTGGTTTCTGGGTTAGGATGATCGGCGATGATGAGCGTCATGGCGGAGAGGATAGGAGGACAATCGGGTCTCCCTTGTGTGCATATGAGGTGTCCGGAGGGTCTCTGGGATGTGCAGTGTGCCCTGCTGGACGTAGTAGTACTTCGGCGGCTCACCAAGGCCACGCGGACCCCAGAGGGCGCAGGCAAGGCCTAGTGAGAGCCGCCTGACGGGCGACGGGGACGCTCTCCCTTACAACCCCTGTCTCGCGCCTGGCCGTCTCTCACCTTCCTTCGACGGCGGCCGCCCAGCTCCTCTTCTCTATCACCTCTTTCTGGCCCTATTTAATCCCCCCTTCCGTGCTCCCTTCCAAGCTCTCTTTCCCTCATCCTTTACTTTCCTCCTCTCCGCCCCTTCTAACTGTAAATACCTTTCAGTCTTCGGTTTTAGTTACCATCCCCTTCCCCACCCAGAACATAGATTATTCTTTGGCTTCAATCAACCCAGTTCGATTCTTTCTCGCTCTCTGCTCATAAAAAGCCGGCCTTCCTTTTTTTTTTTTTTTATCTTATTCGTTTTTGTTTCCCAAGATATCGAGTTTCTGGAACATACCTTTCGCGTCGTCGTTCTTCTCAAGCACTCGTCCACACCACAATATGCTGTCCATCAGAGTCGCCCAGCTCTTCTCCTTCGTCCTCCTCACCATCGCTTGCGTCAATGTCGAGGCTACTGACGCCGCGAGCTCTGGCGATGCGACGACTGAGTGGGTATCCTCTCTTATTTATTTTTTTTTTTTTCAAGACGAAAAAAAAAAAAAAAACTGACTTTCTAATGTTCCGTTTCAGTACCGAATCAGCCTCACCCTTTCCCTCGAAGCCGAAAATGGGCGGGCTGATGTCGAAGCCCAAGATGGGGGGATGATGTCGAAGCCAAGATGGGCGGGATGATGCCTCGAAGGGAGGGCTCGGAGGGAAGGGAGGGTTCGGAGGAGGCAGCGGGGGCGGGAAGGGAGACGGCGATGAGGACCTTTGAAAGGGAAGTTGGCGGCGTTCATGGAAAATGAAAGGGAAGGGCGGGGGGAAAGGGAAGGGCATGATGGGCATGATGGGCAAAGGCTCGCTCGGCGGCGGATTACCCGAAATTCCTGGTCACCGCAAGAGAAGTGACTCGCCCCTGGCGAGGCGACACCACCCTCAGAGTCAGTCTCTTCTTCTGCCTTTTCTTAAACGTGACTTTTTCATTCACTCATTCTTCCCACTTCAGTCACACATCTTCCACTCCCCATACCACCAAGCCCCACATAGGCGGCACGATTCTGGAAGATCTTGGAGGAGAAGGCGCGGGCGCGATGAAGAGCCTGGGAGACAAGAAAGAGACGCACGCCCTTGGCGGAGGAGCAGGAGGCGCCCTTGGCGGAGGAGTAGGAGGCCACGGGGAGGGAGGGCATGAGCCAAGTTAAAGCGTTCTTTGAGGACCTGAAAGCGAAGGGCGGCTGGCGGGATGTTGGGCGGAGGATTAGGAGCCACGGGGGCATGAGGCCAAGAAGGGAGGCCGCGGGGAGGGGGGCATGAGGCGAAGTTAAAGGCGTTCTTTGACGACCTGAAAGCGAAGGGCGGAGCTGGCGGGCTGTTGGGCGGAGGGGCTGTCGGAAAGGGCATGTTGGGCGGCAAAGACTCTCTTGCAGGCGCTGGCGGAACGCACAAGCGGACCGGAGGCGCCACCGACGTCGAGGCCGATCCCGCCCCACATCTGCCCTCATCCCCCCCCGCCATCCGACGCCGTCAACTCCCCGGAATGGACCCCTCTTCGGTCTTGCAGGGCGGTGGCATGCCTGACATCGCGTCTTTACTCCCCGGTGGCGGAATGGCCGGAATGGGCGGAATGCCTGACTTCAGCTCCATGATGGGCGGCCTCGGAGGCCTCGGAGGCGGCGTTGTCAACCCCGCTGTCACCGCTCCTTTCGGCCGCAAGCGCTCCACCGATCACCTGCCTCTCTCTAATAAGCAACGACGCCACTCCGCACAATGATCTTTCTCTTGCTTTACCTCTTCTGTTGTCCCTCCTCTTGCTTGATGCTTTGAGAGAGCATTACACACTTCCCCCTAGAATTTCCTCAACCCGTCGTGTTTAAACATATATAAATATATATTCTCTCCTCTTCCCTTCCGCACACTGCCTCTGCCACCCTGTACTGGCTGGTCCAGAGTTTGTTGCCTTGTTGTCTCTGCTTTGCTTGTATTCTTGCTATCAAATCACTAGCTTCCTTCTCTTCCAATCCATAACAATGCAAGGAGAATTTCGGAAACAGACCACGGATGGACGCGAGGTTTTTTTTTTTTTTTTTTTCAGGTAGTGAGGATAGCCAAAAAAAAAAAAAAATCATGATTTCTTTGCAATACCTGGGGATAGACACAGTGTGCTGGAGACCAACAAAAGCACTGAATTGAGGCACTTTGATTGGTCCATTATGCAGAGACTTTTTGTTTCAAGATGACAGAGAGAGCCACTCATGATTTGCAATTCCAGCTTGTGTCATGTTCCAAGAGTGTGTGTTATGATATTTTCTCTGCTGATTCCAGTAGAAGGTAACTTTGTGGGGTTCTCATGATACATGGCAGTCTGCAGACACTAAAAGGCTGCTGTGGCAAGGAAAAAAAACATTTTTTTTTTAAAAAACCTATCTGGCAAGATCCATACTTCCTAGGTCAGTTCTCACAAAAAAAGTGGACATTCATGTATTTTTAGTGAGTATCATTAGCCCAGTTCATGTAGGGTGTTTTTTATGCAAATGTTGTAAAATTGAGTTTGATTACTTGCACAAAATGAATGGCTAAAATGCAGAAATCTCACAGCCAAACCTTATTTCAACTTGTTTGAAATTTTGCCTGTCACAATTGTTTTAACATCAAGCAAGCAGCTAAGTGAACCCCCCTATGTGGGGTTTTTGGCAAAAAAAAATCCTACATTTTTGTTACCCACATCTATAGGATCTTCCCTTCATCCTTGTGGTTCCTTCTAATCCCTTATCTCATGGTTTCTATGTAGTATCTGTCTACAGACTTGGTTTGGTTCTTCATTTATGCTGGGGAAAGATACCCATAGTAATACAGCTGAGAAACTGAAAGCATTTCTCAATTAGTGTTGGGAACTTTTTGGTTTCAGTGTGGAAAAATTAGATAAAACAGTAAGTATGCTTTTCAATTAAAATAATAAACATTCCCTTTTTCTCTTTGCCAAGATGCAAACTGGAAAAAGATTCTGAATATTCTACCATGAGTGATTTTGAAGTTATTAGAAAAACAGCATTGTCAAAGGGGAAATGTTTTATATAAAAATAATAACAGACAAGGTCTGAAAAAATAACCTATCAACTCAATCTAAGGGGCTAAATGTGACAAAGAATTGAGTGCTCAGAGTTGGGGCACAACTGCCAATTTGAGGAACAGTGTTGTCAGGACTGATCACTGCAAGAAAAACTTGATCAACTGCCTGCAGTTGACATTCAGCATGCTCCAGCCAAGCTGCCATCCAAACTCCATATGTTTGCATATGTAGATTTTTTGGCACAGTCACTGTGCAGTGTGCACAGTGACTGTGCATCCAAGCTTGGTTGAATCAATATTGGAGAAAGGTTTGAGTAACACCACAAGCTTTCTTGGACCTTCAGCATGTCAACTGCAGGCAGTTGAGCATGTTTCCCCAGTGGATGAGTTTGAATTTCAGTGAGTCTAGTCAAGTTTTGAAGACTAGTTACAAGGTGACAAACTGTGGTCCAGGAGAAGGTCATAATGAAATGAAAAATATATTGAATAAAGGGTTTGGAAGCAAAAAAAAGGTAAATAATTGGAGCAAGGAATTCATACAGAAGTATGACTTGAATC
>SMGU01004125.1:0-10447 GCA_004348175.1 Puccinia novopanici
TCCACTAAATTAGACTGCATGCACCTGCATAACACTGCATGACACCGCATGGTATCTGCAAGAGTCATGTGCTCAGACCAAACACACTCAACTAGATCAGATCTTGGAAAATCCACTAGTTTAGCCTGCATGGGCCCGCATACATCGTGCATGTCCATGTGATTGAGGGTATTGAGTGGCTGTATGGGTATGTTGTTGTATGTACTTGTTGTATGGGTTGTGTAAAGAGTGTGTTGTGTAAATGATAGTGGTGGTTGGTGATATGTACTGAAGGTGGCCAAGGAGGGGTGTAACTTCTGATCCAAGGGGTTTGAGAGGTTGCCGTCCAAGGTGACCATAGGGTAAATTTAGCCGTAGAGTCCGTTTCTCCAATCAGATATACTGATTTCTGGCCTGTAATATGAGAAAAGAGAGAAAAATAGAGAAAGAAAAGAGAAAAAGAATAAAAGAAATAATTTTTTAATTTTTAACATTTAAGAGTACCACACCGGAAGGACCGATTGCGAGCCCCGATTACAGCCAAGCTGGTGGCCAACATGCTGCAGACCACGGGCTGAAACCATGTCATTACCATTGAACTACATGCATCTCAGATACAAGGCTTCTTTGAAATCCCCATCAACAACCACTGGATGGAACCTATCATGGCCAAGTGGATCCGAGCCAATGTGGAGGATTGGAAGAATAGCATCATTGTCTCACCCAATGCTGGTGGTGCGAAGCAGTCAGAACCAATTTTTTTTTCTCAGCCATTGAATCCTATTGCACTCCCATTGACTAACCACAATATACAGCTGTCACAGAAAAGCTTGCGGATTCTGCACCTTTTTTTTTTTTTTTTCTGCACAAATTTTTTTTTTCCCCAAAAATTTTTTTTTCCCCGCTTGACCCAACCGGGGGTGCCTGTGTAGCTGGCCTTGCCGGGCCGCATTTCCACCCTCAGGCCAAACGTCATCCAATCCCACAACACATCCACCGAGCCCACATTTCGCAAAACAATGGCGGATTGTAAGTTTATTCTATTCCTTAACCCCAAAACCAAGTTCTGTACTAATATTAGTTTGTACAGGTGATTACGCCAGTGACTTGGATGCCACACCGTCACTTTAACAACTCGACAAGTGGTTGAACAATGCTTTTTCCCCCAAGCAGCCCACCTCCGTTGAGGAAGAGGACCCAACATGCCCTAGTGTCCAGTCAAAAACTCCATCAGCAGCCCAGTAACCCCAGCAGCCCGTCCACCTGTCCCAGCCGTTTTGGATCTAATCTCCTCTAGGATATCAACCTCTGAAAGCGAGTCGTACGAGAAAAAAATCAATTTGGAATATATATTTTGGACTCCTGAAGTCAAAGAGAAACAGGCATCAACCCGATCTGCGTACAAGAGGAAGGCCCCCTCAAATCCCGATGAAACAAAATATGTCAAGGTTCCCTCCAACACTGGCAAAATATATTTTGCATGGGAAATCGAAAATGTCAGTTTTTCCGAGTTTAAACGTTACGCATGCCAGGAGATTCGCAGGCAGGACGCAGTTGAGCTAGGTGATAATGCGGAGCTCCTTGATGAACAAGGATCAATCACCTGGATGGCGTCCGTCCCGCATGGAGGGCCTTTTGCAACTAAAAACAAGGCGACCATCGACAATGATCGTGATTTTGCGAACTTTATTGAAATCATTTCGGCGCCGGGCGAGGAACAACACAAGTGTGTGGTGACAATCATCGAGAAGGATCCAAAAGCTGTAGCCCAGGTAAGATTATCAGTTTTCTTGTGCTGTGTCAAATTGTGTGAATCTGATTACATCTTGCCTTCCAGAAAAACAAGGCCTTGTTGCATTTGAAGAAACAAAAGAACTCTGGTCCGGAAGAAGACTCACCACCAGTGCCGTCTCCTGGCGGGGCACTTTCGGCAGAGATTGTTGCCAACATCCGCGAGATCCGAGGCTTTCATCAACCCTGCAAGCGATTTACTGGAAGTGACGATGTACTAGTCTTCATTAACCCAAAAAACAAAAATCAATTTTTCCGGATCACAGTTGATCAGGTCACCCTCTGGGCTATTGCTATGGTAAATTGAATCTTTGGCATTTTTCTTTTCTTTTTCATTCCCTTGCTGATTTGTCTGCTCATTTGGGACAGACCAAGAACAAGGAGATCACAGTGATGAATCCACCCAAATCTCCTGCATTTGCATTTGAGACTCATATTCCAGCAGATGGATCGGAAACTGAACAACCGACGCAATCCCCTGGCATTTCCAGCACGCCCCAAGCTCCCCCAATCTCTGCGACCACCCCATTGCCAATAGCTCATCCGACTGTGGGTGTGAGCCCTTCAACTCACATGATGGCGTATTCGAGCCCCGTGGGGAACATCATGTACGTTCCATACCAGCCCCCCCTGCCCAACCATATGGCATACGCCTCGGGGTATGCCATGCCTGGAGCCCCTTTGATTCCGCCAAGCCCTCACCATCCAATTCCGCCAAGCCCTCACTTGATTTACCCAGGTGGGTTTGTCGGTGGTGGAGCCCATACACAGCCTACACACCCGCAACCACACTCATCTCACTTCACCCCACCCCAACCCACAAGTGCACCCCCGGGGGTGCCCTATTCTCCAGCACCTTCAGAGGGTATTGATATCAACAATTATTTGAACTTTGCTCACGTCAACCCTGGCGATTTGGTCATTCAAAAGGCGCTAGACGATCTCAGTATTACTCATTACTCGGCTTTTCGGAACTTCAAGGCCTCAGAGCTGGAGGAGGCAGGTATCAAAAAGGGCCATGCCCAATCTCTCATTGGGAGCCTCACTAGGTTTGAAAAACACTTGAAGACGCGCCAACCCCATGCACAGTAAACTCGAGTGGGTCGGGATGCCTCCTTTGTTCACCGTCTAATAACTATTACTTCTTGAGCTATATTATAGTTATATAACAGAATAACAAAAATTGAAATTTTTTTTATTGATCGATGGCAGTCATGTCTTGTCCCAAATGTCCAATTGTCAATTCTTGTGTCTTTGAGTCACATGGATGGACATGTCTTGTTTATATCCCGCTCCTGAATGCTCTCCATGTCTTGTTTATCAGACCTCTCCACGTCTTATTTATATCTGGAACAATAGGTGTATTTCACATTGAACATGATGAAATAAATCATTAAAATCCAGTTTGATTCCTTAACAACATTGACAGAGAGATTTTTGTTTAGAAAAAAAGAGTGAGAACACAAAAATGATAGGGCATACCAAGGAACAAGATAGACAAATGATTGAGCCAAACAAAGGGAGAAGAGATAAAAAACATGGGAGCGTTCACATAGCAGCCTAAAGAAGATCTAATCTCAAATGAAATCAATTTACAGTATCAATAAGATACTGAGTATCCACAGCCCCGGAACAATTTTTTGGTCAACTCGGCCGTAAAAACTAGCCGGACGAACTCGTTGATTACCTCAAAGTCGTCCTTGCCTCCCGTAAGTAACGCCTTGTATCGGCGTAAGGTGCTCTTGAAGCAGCTGAACCCCTTCTCAATGGGATTCAGGTCAGGTGAATAGGCTGGTAGATAAATCAGCAGTGAGCCCCTAGATTCCACGATATCGGCCACCTGTCCATTGTGATGGATCTGCGCATTGTCCATCACAAGGACACTGTTAGGCAACAGGAAGGGATTCATGTTTGGTAGCTAAGCCAGAGATAGGATCAATCAATATATGAACAAAATATAAATGATACCAGAAATGACTTACCAGTACGTGTTCTAGATAGAATTCAAAATTGAATCTATCCACGCACTCCTCCTGAACTACGTGCGCCACCAAACCCGAAGTCGAAATTGCTGGAATAATGTTATATCGGTGGGTGCTGCGTTTGCTTGGTACTCTTGGTGTGCGTTTGCCAACGGGTGCCCAACCTCTGGTTTGAGCTACAGCCTCAAGGCATACACCCGACTCATCTGCAGTATGATAGAGAATATGAGAAATCAAATGTTAAAAAAAATAAACTCAAAAGCTTGCTCACCTGTGAAAACTAGGCACTCGGTGGGCAAGCAGGATACCTGAGCGATGTAATCCACTCATTCATCTTGATCTTGCCTAGGGTTCACCGTGGATATGGTTTTTTTGGACATCTTCAAGCGTTCATGGAGGGTATTCAAGATGGTTGATATCAAAACTGAAACCCCATGCTGTTCAGCAAGGCTATGTTTGATTTCATCTACATACAGGGTCGGATTGTCGGTAACCAGCTCTTTTATGAAAGCTACATTGTCATTGGTCAAATGGAGTGTTCTTCCTCGTTTTAGATATGTATCTGGATCACACACAACGGCCCTGGTCCGCTCGTACAGGTTGAGCCATTGGGAAAGTGAGTCTTGACTGATAGTGGCCGCCAACTCCTCATTAATCTCGGCGAGATTTTTTCCATCAATCGCCGCGCGGACAGCTGAGTATTTAAGTTCTGGCGAATATTTCTGGAATACCATCGCGAATCGACTCCCCTGTTGCAAATTGACTTGCCAAATCTGGCGTGAGGGGTAAGCGGCGTGGGCGGATGCATTGTGGGATTGGATGACATTTGGCCTGAGGGTGGAAATGCGGCCCGGCAAGGCCAGCTACACAGGCACCCCCGGTTGGGTCAAGCGGGGAAAAAAAAATTTCGGGGGAAAAAAAAAATTTGTGCAGAAAAAAAAAAAAAAAGGTGCAGAATCCGCAAGCTTTTCTGTGACAGCTGTATATACACATTGTGCTATCACATTGGCCAATACCTTGGATGTTGATTTTTCATTGATATCAGACTCATAATCAATAGAGTATCTCGATTCTCTTTTCTAACCCCTCTTGAGCTTGGTTTGCTTGCACATCCAGTCATTCATCTTTGCGATCATTCTCCTTCTTAGATCAACCTTATGCCACTTCCCCCCCCCACTACAAAAACCAGTCAACACATTTAAAACAGCATGATAACCCATCTCCTTATTCTCATGACTTTAATTTTCCTCCAACGCATTTATTATGCATCAATAGACAGGCTGAATGAGTGCTGATCGGTGATGAGCTACTTGGAATCTTTGGTGAAATCGGGTAATGAGGGAAATCAAAAGACATAAAGGTGCCACTGGATTGGTAGGAAATCGGTTCTAGTGGCATCTGGGATGAGTGGACCAGCACTGGTAAATTGAGAGTCCGATTTGGAGGCCACTTCCTCAATGAAGTCCTCATAGGTGGTCAAGTCGAGCATCCAACATGATCTTGAAGGCCTTTGGCAAAGAGATCTCCTTCCACATGTTCTTGTTCTTGCCCTTTGGTGCGTAGAAAAGCTTGAAGGTGGTGGAGCAGATTATCTTTTGATTGATCTATCAGTGGAGGTCTTCCCGTCAATCTGGAAACCCCTGATCTGGTCATTTTTTTTTCAGATTTTTCCAGATTTTTGGTGGGCCCCCGGGGGACTGACCTGGCTAAATCTACAGGAGGGTATCCATAGCCCAGGAGGTATCTAAGAATTCAAGTCGATAGCGACACTTTTTTCCCTACTGTTTCTTGTAAGGCCACCGATAATACACAAGTGCCTCTTTCGGAAAGTCATCGGAATGAACAAGCGGCAGATTCTGATAACACAAAGAGATCCGCAGACGTCATCGCTTCAATACAAGCAACCTCTGTCACACTCAGAACCTCCCCCATCAGACAACTAAAAACAACTTTACATCCCGGAGACAAATTGTAGCATGGCTACAAGGGGGGTTGGAGCCAGGTCACTGGTTCCGACACTATCAGTACGACTGCACGGTGGTTGTTAAGCCGCATGTATCATGTAGGGAGCTTAACCACCCATCACAACTCATACCATCCATAGCCGGCTCTTGCTTACAGTAAGCTATTTGTAGCAGCTAGTGTTGTAGGGGGTGAGTTGAGGATGGAGGGTGAGAGCAAGGGGGAGGGTTGAGCTAAAAATAGAAAGGATCAGAGTAAGTGAGCAACGGGATGGTCGATTTGGAATAATCTGGAAATCTGGGATTTTGAACTCCAGATCTGGATCTGGAAGGGGCTTCCAGATCAACAGGAAGACCTCCAGTATCAAAAGGAAAGAAATAACGTTAGCTTAAGACAATCACAAAACCCAGGAAAGAAATTCAGTTCCCTCAGCTCGAGTTTTTGAGTTCCGATAAATAGAATCTGGGGTTGGAGGAAGATTGCAATGGAAATTGGAAGAGATCAATCACATGGGAGGCCATCTTGAGATGCTGTATGATTGATTTGATGGGTAAGTAGTAATTGAGATGTCCATATGGTCAGGAGATGATTTTTTTTTTCCAGTTGGGCAGAAACCAATCCCATGAGTAAAAACCCAAACTTAATTTTGGCAACCCCATAACTTGGCAACTTTTTAATTTCTTTCTGTCCAAGGTTCATTGGAAAAACAATATATGGAGGGAGGACTTCCCATCAACCAGATTCCTTAATCTTGAGTGTCTAGTTCTATATCCCAAACTTTGTTTGGTGATGCAAATTGATGACATTCTGGTTCCCAACACCAAAAAAATTTTGGGATTTAGATTTAGCCCATCCAAATTAGGCAATGGATGACTTCCCGTTGGCTCTGGGAGACTCCCAGAAAATAAGATTAGGCAGTTCTCCATAAAGTCCTAAATTTGCATTCCCATCACTCCAGATGCCTAAATTAATATATGTCCTGCCTAAATACTTCAACACCTAGGCTCTGAGAAGCAGGCCAAATCAATTCACTTCATCATATCATCACTCCAATAAGTAAGCTACTTCCTATTTTCATATATTCTAATGATTCCTGAAATTATTTATCTCTAAAGCAGAATGCTAAGGTCAATTGACCTGTATCTTGAGCAGGAGCAGCAACATGCCACTAATCAACGTGAACAAACGTACATGGAGTTGAACAATGCAATCCAGCTTACCTTGCAACAGGATCTCAGGAGAATGGAAGAAGATGAGGAGGCAATCATGGCGCTGTTGGCCCTTGGATATCTTGGAATGCCTGGCTCTCGTTCAATCTGAACCTACCTTACTCAAGGCAACATCCCCACCGTGAATGACACAGCTTAGGCCTGCTTGTGGAGATCCTGAAACAACAGAGCCTTCATCACCACAATTGGAGTGGATGTTTCCACTTTTGATGATCTTCTGGGACAATTTTCTGACCAATGGAACTTCAGCACTATCAGTCAATTGGATGTGGACCCCAACGGCAAACCCCAGATTGGGTGGTGATCCTTAGATGCTGCTGGCTGCCTCGTCCTAGTCTTGCATTGGTTATGCTTGACTATGGCCATGTACACCCTACCGCAGCTATTTGGAATCACCCCTGCAGTATGTTCACGTTACCTGTCAACAGGTTTACACCACTTGTTTTCTAGCCTCTGGGAACACCCTCAAGCACATTTTCTATGGCCAACTACATGAGCAAAAGGCCTGAATTCACAGCGAGCAGATTGAGTGGAAGCTCCCTTGGCTCACAAATTGTATTGGGTTTGTGGACAGCTTGAATCTGCCAGTGATGGTCTTTTTTGATGATGAGTCAGCTTGTTCTTCATTTAATTGACTCAAGAATCTTGCTAACTGAATTGATTTTGTTGTAGCATCCAAAATGCTTACTACAACAGTTGGACCTGCTCACATTATTGTAGCTGCATCTTTGAGTTTGCCCCTGATGGAACAATAATGTATGCTGTTCTCAATGCCCCCAGGCCTTGGCACAAATCCACAATTGCTGAGTGGCTATATGAGCAGTTGCTCAAACAGACCCCTCCTGGCTATTGGATCATCAGCAACACTGCATTCCCTCACAAGTCGGAACAACTACAACAAAGGATTATAGCCCCAGTTTATAAGCATGAGGATTGATTTCCTGAGTCCCCCAAGGCCTTTGCAAGACTGAAGATTCTCAATGAAGATCTTGTCTCTGCTTGGCAGGCTGCTTAGTGGGGTATGCATTCTCTACAAGGATTGTTGGCTGATTGAAACTTCCCCTCCCGGCAGACCACCATCAGTGGTGGGCTGATGTCCTGCAGGTAGTGTGCAGGCTACATCAGCTTTACTGCAGGTTCGTTGGCATCAATAAGACCAGTACAGTCTATCAATAGGTGTGGGACAAGAATTGGACCCTCTGCTGTGACTTCTACAAGATGCTCTTCAGCAACATTCAAACACATTTTCATATAAGTTGATATTATGACAATTGGCTCTAAGGTATTCATCCAATAGCTATTATTTATATTTTAATGTTTCTTAATCTTTCAATTGAAAATAAATCACAGAAATATATTGGTTTTTGTTGCTTTGCATTACTTCATCAAGAACAACAAAGAAAACTTATGCAATGAGAAATAAAGGCAAAAAAAAAAAAAATTGTTGGCAAGATACAAGGACCACATCCAATTGAAAGAGAGACTATACAAAATGAACTTACCTAGTGGAAAAATAGTTTTTCCCAGGGATTTGCTCAAGATTTGACAAGAATACCCCCTTCCCTCCAGTGAAACAATAGTCTTGGCTTTTGGTGGAATCTCAGCTGTCAGCCACAAGAACAATTTGAGCAATCACCAACAAAGCTACATTGCACAATCAGACATTTTTAGTGTAGTGGAAGGGGGTGAGACGCTGGAAGCATTCAAGGTTGGTTTCTGTTTTATCCATTGCACATGTTTCATGTTTTTCTCATTTTGGTTTGATTTTTCAGGGAGTTCCAATCAAGGTTCTCATCAAGTTTAACTTTTTCATTTCAGCTAAAACAAAGCAAGAAAAAAAACATTGGTTGCTGTTTCCAATGACACAGAAACTATGGTAGACTACAGGTTGACCTCATTTGAAGAGTTCCAGACCCAGGTAGCATCTGTGTGCAACAGTGCCTTTACCAACACCATTCCAATGATCCTCAAGAGTTTTGCCTCTCAAAAGCCAACAATTGTGTGGCTTGGAAAAATTTTGTGAAGTTGAAATTTCCTTAAGAAAGACAAGTACCAACTTATCTTGCAATCACATTATAAAACTTGGCTTCAGACTTCTGTTGATGCCAACAAATCCAAGGTCGGTCTGAACCTTACATTGCCTAAACCTGGAGATGCACTTAAATGTGCAGCAAATGAAGACTTGCTTGTGGCTCACACAGCTCATGAGAAGGCAAAGAGGGATGAGGCAGGGAAGTGGAAAACAAGGTCAGGAGACAAAAAGGGCAATGAATCAGAGGATGATGAGCTCAATGTGGTGGATTGGGAGCTTATCAATATGCACATTTCCAAGACATATGAGTTCAACTTCACCAACACCAAGTACAGCCATCATCTTCCAGTATACATTGATATGGCTAACCCTCTTTTATATATCCTGATCACCCAAAAGGATTGTCAGGAATGTGCCCAAGCTTTGATGAGTCAAGTGACTGCAGATAATGCTATGGATGATTCAATGTAATGAAACGGCTAATCTTTCTTAGATGGAATGGAAAGAGGGAGTTACTCCTACTTCTCCATCAAGTTCCATTCCTTACCTCATGCTCAAAGGGGCCAAGAAAGCCGGAATTAAAAATGGCACACCTACCAAGGCCACATAAAGTGGCACCACATCCCACACCTTGAACAGTGACTCCCTTGGGTTGCTGGTCAATCTCCTCACTGAAAAACAGGCAAACAGCAATAATTGCCAAAGCTCACAGCCTGAAATTGCCTCCTCTCCACCAAACAAATCAAGTATTGAGGGCTATGTATCCTTCTTGGGTATCCAAGGCAAAGAGAATGTAGTCAAACAGCTGAATTACGATGGGTTTAACTCCTACAAGGTTTTCAAGTCACCAGGTCTTCTCTGTGTGGATGTGAGGGCCCTTGGACTAACCCTTGGAGTGGTCACAGTACTATTTGACAATGTCAATCAGTAAAACCAATACTTGGCTTGAAGATAAGGTGAGATTCCATCCTGCTGCATGCATTTGACAAATCCATTCTATCAAGCTGATGTGATCTATTTTGGCAAGCTTATTGGAGCCCCCAACCAGAGGAGTAAATGTCTTGTCACATCCCACTTGGTGTATTTGCAAATGACCACCCTTGCTTATTTAAGTTTTTTCTTTTATGCCACTGCTTTTTTTTATGCCTGACTCAAAAAAACAAAAAACCCCTCTAATGGGCTTGACCAGTCTGCTCACCTAAAATACTCTAAGCCCACACACAAATTTTCTTGCTTGAGAAATCCCTATATTGATATGTGTGATCCTGTTATCCACCCAAATAGTACAAAGAATGTCAGCTTGAGTGCAATGAAATCATGCACACTCCAAAAAAACTGTGAATTTCTTAATTGCAAGCCCTGCTTATCATGAATCATCCAACCATACCCCGCACCAGGGCTGTTGATGTGGCACATGCATGCAAGTGCTTTCACTTAAGTTTTTTGAATAAACTGTTGGTAACTTGTGCAAC
>SMGU01004126.1:0-12969 GCA_004348175.1 Puccinia novopanici
AGACACAGCCCGACATTCGGTTGAGTTCACGCAGATAAACAATACGTTGCTTCTTTCCTGAGCCTGAATGAGACGTGATTGGTCAATGACAGAATGACCAAGGAAGGTCCGGTCACCTGAGAATGCGACATCACGTGTATTCCGAACGGCTTGCAATAAATTGCAGGCGATTTCTGTCTTGAGCGCAAAAGTTCTGGGGCAGAGCCCTCCATGATTGGACCATGTGTCCCCAATCATGTTCCGCTTCATGCGATATAATCGTCAATGTTCCAGATATTTTTCGCGGACTCGGCGTCTCAACATGGCCAAGAATTGGGGTCCTTTTTCTGGGCGCCATGGGCCAGCTATCATCCGCCCTCAGGAAGTCAGCTCCAAGAGAATAACGTCTTCTACTCTTGGGTGATGGGTATATATTTGTGCAGTTTCTGCTTGAATGAATGTTTGGCTCATTCCTCCAGTCCTTCAAACAGTAAGTCCGATTTTATAGCACTAGTTTTCTTTCCAGCTGCGTGATAGTTTCTTGCTGGTGAATTAAATAGTTCTATTTCGTGCCAGATTAACCAAATTATTATTGTGATAAAATCTCCAAGAAGAATTTCACAAATGTTCCAACGAAAAGGACTTCTATTTTTACACCTGGGGGTTGTCCTCCAATGCATCTTGAAATCAGCTATGCTATTCAATGCCAATCGGAAGGTTCCACGAGCGGCTGTTGACAGCGCCCAACTTTTTCAGGGAGAAGCTACCACCTGGGTTAATTTTCAATTTCTTGCCTTTTGCTTATTGCCTTGCTTCGAAACACGTCGGTTAACTTATTAACCATGGTTGGTTCTCTTGATGATTGTAACGAACATATAGGGCGCCAACTGGCCAACTGGAAAGTAAGTTGAAAAATGAACATTGACCCGCAAAGCATGGGTCAAGAAGGCATACCATTATTTCCTTTACGTTCAACAAACTGAGAAATGAGGCTTGACATTATTGACTCTTACTTTTCCGTTCAGCTGCCTTTTTGAGAAGTGGCCGCAACCTCCAGGCCTGGGGGCCATTGCTATGGCCTCTAATCTATGGGACTCATCAGGAGTCTGTGGGGCTTGCATTTCCATAAATGGTCCTTCGGGAAAAGCTCACCAAGGAATAGTGAGTGATCAATGCCCCTCGGTGAGTAATCCTTAATACCTTCTTGATACCTGATCAAGACCATGACGCTGGCTAATGACACCTCGTTTAAATCATCTGCACACACAAGTGCAAGGTGGACAGCCTAGATCTGGCTCCTGATCTTTGGAGCCTCGTTAGTAATAATGAAGCCCCGGGAGTCTTGAATATCACCTGGTTTGTCCCACCTCTTCTTCCTAACTAAAGGCTTCGAATCAAAGCCTTTTACCACTCTCAAATTGCTAGAGAGCACTCATGTGAGTAAGAATTGAACATTGGCTCGGATTATTGATCTCGCGTAGGGAATTTGTATCGTGCAACTTTTCTACACCTATCCAATTTATCAACAAGGATGGTGTGAATAATTCGTCGACCTCAGTGCAGGTTGATGGGTCGAACACGCCGATCAGCTCGTTAGAGGTATTACCTACCGCCAATAACACTTGGATCAAGTTAGTTAGACAATCAAGTTCAAACTTTTGTGCGTCATTTCCAGCTATTGCGTCAACTTCATGAACCGTTTATTCCAACCCAAGATTCTAATTTTCTGTTTTTTCCCGTAATTGCACACTCTCTCCCTGTTAGTCCAACCTCAGAACTATGGAGGGCTGGGAAGTACCGGCGATCTCAGAGTTACTTGCGGTGATGGGAAGCAAATTGTCACCAAGGAGGTGAACCTTGATACACCATTTGCTATCACCAATGCGGCGGCTAATTGTTGAAAAATGGCCCTGGGGGCTATCAATAACCATTGGATACGTACGGAAGGGTTGGGAGAAAATGATTAGGGAATCTTAGTTGTAGTTGAACCCACATTTCCTACATCTTGCGTCTTGTCAATGCTCCATTACCACTTGCTAGTTTCTAACCAAATTATCTGGATAAAATTATTTCTGTGGGTGTGCAAAATCCAAAAAAATGATTGGAATGAGTCGAAAAGGAAGGGAGAAGGGTGTAATTCAAATTTGCATTTCTTGAGGAACTGCCTGTTAGATTATCCAAGAGCCAAATTTCTCTTTGAGCTTTCAAAATAAAGGGAATTGGTAAAAAATTTACAATCTCATATTTTAATAATCAACAAAAATAAATGTAACCTCAATGGGGTCATCCAAATCACCCTTGGACAGCCCCCTCTTTTTTTTTCGATGAGCCTAAGCATTTCCTATCTGTTTCAACTCAGCAATAATCACACCTATTCCTCTTGAAAGCTCCATTCCACAGAAATATATGATCCAGATTCAAAGAAAAATATCTTGAGAGAGAAAAATATTTTTGAGAAACATTTCAAGGAATTTGAGCTACTGGAAAATCTAAATCCCTACCATCCAACATATCTTATCCTCAAATAAATAGAGGAACTTTCATTTCAAATTCCATAAGATTAGAATCCAAAATCATTTTTTGTTGGGATCAGTTCTAATGATGGAATTGTTTTGAGAATCTGAATGAAAGTTATACACATTTTTTGATGTAACCTTGGAAATTCTTTATGTGCATCTTGATCTGCTTCTACCAGATATACTTTTGGATTAAAGGGATTATTTACTGATTATAAGATCTTGTTGTCTCAATATCTTCTTGTCCCACAAGCAATGAAACCTCAACACCCACATGCCACTTATAAGCTGAAATATCCCAAAAGGGATTTCATAAACCTAGCCTGTATCCAATTTTTACTTCTGTTCCCTCAATTGTTTGTCCCTATGAACTGTGTTATCTCACTGAGGAGCGTTACAGACACGTGTGAAAAATCACTGCTCAATCAAGGATGTCCTTCTTGAGAACATAGAACCTCATGTGGCTCATAATTCTTCATCTGGACTTTATAATATTATATTCAAAATTATTCTGGGTGATAAAAATCAATGACACACAAGCTCTCACCACCAAAGAGCATTGGGATTTAGAGTTTCAGCTTTGCTAAGTGATTGGAACTGATGAGATGTCCTCCAATATTTGTTAAATGATAGATATTGCTTATAGCATAAGTTGGAAGCCTTATTTTGTTTGCATTGTTCTCATTCCTTCCGCTTTTACTCTTTTACTTGACTTTGTTTTCGATTTTCTAATCCTGTTGCTTCAGGTGTGGACTTTGAGGGACGGATGTTGTGAGTACTCAAACCCCAAACCTGCGTAGGAGGGGCTCAAGAGGAGGGCAGCAGGGTGTAATCCCATCTCAAGGGGTTTTCTTCTCTGCCGGCAAAAGATGTAACTCTCAAGAATCTCTCAACAAAAATAATATCCGAATATCGAGATGTTAAATGGCAGAGACTCCATCCCTTGAAGCTTCACAAGGTTAAGAATTTCATTTTTTTTTTTTCGGAACAGAAATAAACTTTAAGCATAAGCTTTTCCGGCCTCTTGTGGTGAGGAACGCTCAAGAGAAACAAGACGCTACTCAGAATTCTTGTAGATATGTTGGACTGAGGATAAGTAGAAATATTGATAAAACGCTGGTCCAAAGCCATGCCGGAATTTCAAAGAAAACATAAGACTGCTTCTTTTGAGCCGCCTTTGTCACAACAGTGGCCGCAGGCCTCACTGGACTCCATGTAGACCGGCATGATGGAAGTCAATTAGCAGTTCCCAACCGCGTCCGTAATGCTCAATGGCTTGTCCAGCGTGACGTTCTTGGTAATGATTTGTTTTCCATTGTCACAAACCACCTTGACGTCGGCCACTGTACCCAAGCCCTGCCCGGATTCAGGTTGAACTAGCGGTAATAGCGAGAGAAAGACGGGGACGGGTGAGCAAGGAATCGCAGGAGTGGCACTGATCATTTCAGGCAAGACAAGATATGGGGAGAAGGCTCACAGTGGTTGGAGTTTGATTGCTTGGTCAATCTAATCCAAGAGCTTTGGCCGCTCCCTCCGTAGCTCGTGTTGTTTAAAGGCCGGACTTCCAAAGACCTGATCGGTACTTCGGCACCGGCTACTTGAATCGAATTCCAATCTTTACTGACACCATCCTTGTTAATAAGCTCGATCGGAGTGGAAAAATTGCACGGTACAATTTGCCTGCGCCATAGAACGGCCACGCGGCGCCAAAAGGACTTCTATCAGTTTTTTTATTCTGCTTTTGTTAATTAACCATCTTGGAGAGAGTTGGGACGGAGGAGGAAAGGAAACTACCAACCAAGTGATGGGCAATACTCCTGGATTTTGACCGTTACTGACTTCTTTCCATAAGTCGGGACCAAGATCTAAGCTGTCCTGCTTGCACTGCTCTGATATCTCAGTACATTACTCCTACCGAATGCAAGCGAAAGCCTGGTTCACATACCGATGGACACTGGTCACTAACGACTCCGTTGTGCGTTCCGAAAGGTCCAGTAACAGCAATGCAAGCACCACAAATCTCGGAGGAATTCCACCGGTTTGAAGAAATTGCGATTGCTCCCAGGCCTTTGGGCTTCGGCCACTCTTGAAAGAGGCAGCTATATTTTCGATTTTACAGATCCAAAAGATAAGCCACCCTCTCCACCCGCTGAAATTTAGAAATTATTTTCTAGAGACAAATTGACTCGCTTTCCGGAATTCCAGTTGCCATCCTGTCAGAATGAAAGTCAATATAGATAAATCAGATGTTCCGCTTTTTTTACACATGCAGGATTAAGTTTCTTTTTACAACTCGAAATTTGTTAAATGATACCCAGGGAACATAAAAAAAGTTTGATCATGCCTACCCAAGTTGTAGCTTCCCCGCGATAAGTTTGACCAAGTACCTGGCTAGTTTGATGAGGGGAATAGCACGCACTGCCAGCCCTAGTTGTATTTTCATTGGCTCGACCAGAGCTGAGCGGTTTCGCTGGGACTTGAAATACACATAAACTAGAAAGGATAAAAATATAAGCGGTATACATTTTCTGAGGTTATTTGAAGCGAGAAACCGATAATAGTTGGAGGGGCTATGGAAGGAAGTGTCAGAATGTGCAGATAGTTTTGGGGTCATAGTAATAAGTGCCATTGTTGGCACCTTGGGTGACCTTGGGCTCTTGACTGGAGAACCGAAACGACGAATATCCAACTGCTTGGTGTTGCAGTCGCCATCATCTCGAAAGATACCAGTACCCTGGTTTCACCAACTCTATGGGTAGCTCGTCAAGGGAGAATTGCACACCTGAGCTCGAGACCTTAGCAATCAACACTGCGGACTCACGTTGTAGTGAGGATTCACGTTGTAGTGAGGATCACGCCATGATCAAAGACATGTGCGATGGGATGAGATGAGAGACGAAGAAGGACAAGGACCTTGAGACTCAAGGAACACCCCTGAGACAGGCTCAACCCAGGTAAGGGATTGAGGTCACTTGAAATCTTTTCACCTCGACTGCCCTTTCGTGATAGGCTATATCCATCTCCTTCTCCAGCTTTGCCATCGTCAAGCACGCCAGCACAAGTGATGTAGAGCAATTTGTCGCTCGATAATGATTGATTTCAATTAACTTGCGTGTACTCCTAACTCTAAACACAGATCTCACTGATTTTTATCGAGTCCATCGCAGATATGGCCGCGACATGCGGCCCCACGCATGGATCGAGGGCCCGTTTTCATCGTACGCTCACATGTGTATCCACGTTAAAGGAAGACAATTTCGCTATCCGCAAAAGGGTTCAAAAGTGTGAACGATGCCCACGCGTGGAATACAGTAACCCATTCAATGCGTGAATGTAAATATCTTCAATTTTGAGATCACTAAAAGAACTGTGAACCTTGATGATAGTATCCTGTCCACTCCAATCTTATGCCAGAGAAGAGTGCGACGATACTTCGCAAGGAGCGGCGTAAGGAACACGGGTGCCAACAGTATAAAGTCGAGAGGGTCTGGACACTCGTCCAACCTCCCTCATCAATCAATCCACTTCGCTCAGTTTTTAATCATCCGCTCCCTCTATTACACATTTACACACATCCCAATATCCCTTAAAACATCTCTTAAAAATGTACGCCAGATTGAGTATTGCGTTTTTAAGCTTAGTACTAGCAGTATCTCAAGCACTTTCAGCCTTACCCCCATTTGGCGCTGGCAAGCCAGCAGGATGGGGCGCGCCCTCTCCTGCGAACTCACAGCAAAGCACCGGCTCAGGAAGCTTCCCCTTTGGTGGCGCACCAGCGATGGTGACCTCAGACCCAAGCACCGGCTCAAGTGGGCCCCCTGCCTCTGGTGGCACGTCAGCGACTGGAGATGTAGCCACTCCTGGCAACAGTTCCACTGCGGGCGCTGGAAGTGGGGGTACGTTAGCCACTCCTGGCAACAGTTCCACTGCGGGCGCTGGGAGTGGGGGTGCGTCTCAGTCGGGGGTCTCTCCTGCTTCATCAGGAGCATCAACCGGCGGGCCCTACGATGGAAGGACTTACCAAGGTACAGCTACCACTGACGTGAGCCCTGCCCTATTCTTCTTGTCTCACCCGATTACACCCTTGATATAGTGAACCGGAAATTCCAGAGATGTTGACCGTATTTGCTACATTTTATTATCAGAATGCCGATTGGTCTATTGGGAAGTGAGTAGTTATTCTGATGAAAAGCTAGGAATCCACACCGACATAAATACTTATTTCGGTGTTGACACAATAATCTGTCTTGTATGCAACCATGAAACAGCTGTCTTCTGTCAAGGTGGCCACAGCCCAAAGGACTCGAGCCGCTTGCCATAGCCCAAAACCTGTGGGATTCTTCTCGCATGTGTGGTGCTTGCGTTTCGATCACTAGCTCCTTCGGAACTCACTTAGGAATTGTGACTGATCAGTCAGACGTAAGTCGACGCGTCTGCTTTTCCAAGATTGAGGCTTGAATTGCTGATTATCAACAATTCGAATAGGTCAAGCCCAACAGCCTTGATCTCGGTCGGGAGATGTGGTCTGAAGTCAGCAATCATCAAAAATCTACAGCTCTTCCCATTACTTGGTTAGCATCGTTTTCTGGATTCCTGCGGATATAATGTTCCTCTCAACGTGATTCGATGCGAGAACTGAAAACACTGATGAGTTATTCATTGTTCCGAATCTAGGCAATTAGTATCTTGCAACTTCACCGCTCCAATGCAGTTCTACAACAAGGAAGGCGTGAACCCACAATATACGGCCATCCAAGTCGCCGGCGCCAACAAACCGATCAAGTCTTTAGAAGCTCAGGTCACTGATGGAAAGAATTCCGGCGGAGGGGGCTGGGTTAAATTGGTTCGACAATCAAACTCCAACCACTGTGAGGCTTTTTTTTTCCACCACATGTTATGAAATCAAGAAACGTCGGATTGCTGATGTTTGCTTGCTTCCAAACCAATTTCGTTAGTCACGCCATCGGGTGGAGGATTGGGCACTTCTGCCGACCTCAGAGTGACCTGCGACGACGGGAAACAAATCATCACCAAAGGTGTCAGTTTAGTTGACTCTAAGAAGCCAACAGCGGCTTCAGGAAACTGCTGAGGCGTTACTCATCAGACGCAATCGCCCAATCGACTTGGGCGAGATTCGCAATCAATCCCTCCGAGGGCAACCCTTAACTTCCTCCTGATTTAGGAAGGCCCTTATTTCTCTTGTTCCGTCTCCCTTATGTAACTTTTTCAAAACTGTAGATATGTCAATGATATATCACAAGGCGTTGTGCCGGATGCCTGTCCTACTCCGAAAAGGTATCATATTACTTAGTCAAACACACATTGTTGTCGATACCAGTGAGGTTATGTCTAGTTCAAGATAAGCAAGCTGGATCGATTTGTCGGAAGAATTGGATGCTTTACTGTATTATCCGTGATTATATTGACCCTTCTTAGAGTCAAGTAATACTAATCTCGCGTCGAGTTTGAACGTAAGGCAGTTGAATTTTGATCGGGATTGGAGATCGGTCGACGGTACCCACCAAGTTGAGATAAAGAACTCAAAGAATGGTAGAATCATGACTGTCAGTCCAGCCCTGATCCATGGGCTAGGAAACAAAATGGTGCCCACGCCAGGGCAGCATATTTTCTGGCAAGCTCTTAATTTAATTCATCTCGCTTAGAAGGATGTTGCTCAAGCGAAAAGTGAAGTGTTCATCAAGATTTCGAAACCGAAAAGTGGTCATCCCTTGGGACTTGCTTCATCGGCGGTCCATCATCCACGGGCATGGTCCACTTTGATCAAGGCATATTCACTTAAATCACCCTCTGTTGGGGAGTAGGCAAGCTTATCCTCAGTGCCACCTGCAACACATACAATCTGAATGAAAATTGGGAGAATTCCATTACTCTTGCAAGTGATATGCACACACAAGAGAAGAAAAATGGCAGCAAGATCTCAAAAAACTCCAGCTGATGCAATGTGGGTGTTTGAGTTCCTTGCCTCTTTGCACCTTGATTTTTTTTCTATCTCACTTTAATCCTGCTTCCTTTTTCCATGTTTCTTTTAGCATGTCATACTGCAAACTTCTCAAATTCAAATTGATTCCAGTCTAAGTGGGGGGAATATTTGTTTAGTGACAAGCAGTACAAGATTAAACTTTTTCAGATAGATGTTAAGCTAAACTGCATTAAAAAAGTCATAAATCACTCAAAAGGTTTCAATCAATCTCTAAATGGTGTTTTTAGAAATCCTTCAAATGCTCTCCATGCTATAACATTTTTAGTCCTCAGTTTCTATTGGAATAACCAAGAATAAAATAACTGGTGTGTATTGAAATTTCCTGAAACTGTGGATTTTCCTTTTTGGGGGAGAAGTAACCTAGAGGACATCATAATTATTTGATTTAGTTTCTGTACTCCATCCAAACTTGAAAAACTAATCATATTGAACAAAAAATTAAAACAGATTGGGTAAAAATCTTTTATATTTGATGAGAAAAGAAGGAATTGGGAACATGAATTCATCCTAGTTAATCTGTAATTATGAACTGAAGCTTGTCAATATGTGTTGAGCTGAACTGATTTAATTCAATACCAGGTTACTTTGGATTGATATGAAATCATGTTATTTGGCCATGATTAATGTGGATTAAGTAGCATGCACCTCCAGGGCAATTGTTTTATGAAACTTCCTCAATGAGATTAACCAAGTTTTTTTTTTATTTTTTGGAAGTGTTATGATTAATGTTTGTAGATGGAGTTTATACTAAAGCAAAGTATTAAAAATTCATTGTAAGTGGATGTTGAAAAAATTGGTTGGATGCAGCTCAGATTAACTGGCACAGACTCAGGTGAGTTAAATTTTCTGGAAATATCAAACATTCCCAAAGAACCTGCTCATTGTAATCTCATCAGGAATGGTTTTATCTGATAATTTTATTATCTAATGATTATTAAGAGATATTCCACATCACTAAACTTTTTTTTACCAAAAATTGGCTGCATTGTGGACAATGAATGCTTCTACCAGTGCTGTAGCATTAGTGGTGTATGACTCAAAAGTGTTAATGACCTTCTTGATGTTTGGTTGTTGATGATGTGAGTAGGGATTGAGCAGAGGTTGGTATCTGCCACAGGTGAGTGAAGATGAATAATTTAGAAATAGAGGATGATGAAAGAGGTGGATGAAGATTTGGGATCAGATGCTTCAGCAAGAAATTGAACTCAGGTACTTTGGATGGGGTTATGAAAGTCAAGAAGGACTCCTTTTTTTTTCTGCCTGTTTCCATAGTCTCAATAAATTATCTTCAGCTCAAGGTCTGTTCTACTTTCCTATTTATTTTGAGAAATCACATAAAGCAAAATGTGAGCTTTTGTGAGCTTTAAATCTTGTCCCTGGGTTCATCTCTGGACAATCAAAGGAGTCTTTGTATGGAGCCAAAATTTCTTTTCAGATTACTCACCAAAAATAAAAAAAATAAAAACAAGCTACAAAACTCCCAGGAAATATAAATTGGTTGATATCATCATAGCTATTCTGGGTTGAGTTCAAACTACCTTGGAAATGGATATCAAATCAGTTCATCTTGAACCCTTCAAATTATTTTATTTGCAGCCCAGATTCAATAGACTGAACCAGTTTCTGGTGGTACTCAGAAGTCATCAAAACCATTATTCATAGATTTGATATGAATCCTGCATTCATAGGGCAATGATTTTTAATTTTTTTTAATTTAAACATCAACCAAGTCAAAATCACAGTCACAATGTTTCATCTAAGTTTGCAGCTCTTAATTTGCTTGAATCATAAGCAAAAATAATATATCTTGAGCTCTAAATTCCAGAACAGGGATTCCTTCCTAGAAAATACATTCTTAAATCAAGGGCTTTCCCTTCCTTTGGTGTAACTCCATATATCCACTCATTATCTTCCACTACAATTTTTAGACATGCACAGGGGAGTGGAGCTCAGAAATGCTGGGTTTGAGCTTAGATTCTTTCTCTCTTTCTTCTTTTTAAACAAAAGGAAATTTCAGGTCTTTCCTTCAAAAACCGTGCTTTCAAGCATGATTGATACAGTCTCAAAGTTTTGAGACATACTATTTCACACCAATTACACGGGCTCAGCATGCTCCACACATATTGTATTTTTATTTCATACTGTGATACTCACTTTAGAACATTGGGAAGTGGCAAGGATCAGTGCATTTTTCAAATATTTACAAGATAATAGATATTAATGCAAGATATTTGCGCATAAAGCACGTCGGAAGATACTTCTACAGATCACCATTATGTAGTTTGCAAAAGGAGACTTTCATTCTCAAGAGATCGTACTTGGGGAAGGGCTCAGATTGAAGAGATCAGGAAGAAGATCTTCGTATGTTTTCATATGCAGTCCTTGTAGGAATATGTGTGTTGGCGTGCGTTTAATGAATAATATTGGAAGTCAAAATGCCTTCAGAGTCGGGTTCCGCAGGCGAAATTCATGGAATTAGCGGGCCGCGCGGTGCGGGACTGCGCACAGAACGCCCTGTCAGGCCGAACCTGGGTTAGGTTTCCGATGCTGTGCAGGTATATATGGCAGTGTGCGCCCTTTTTCCATGCAGCGTCACCGCCATCCACAATACAATACAACCTCAATATAAATATAAATACAACATCCATCACTTCCCATCACTTCTCCGTGCCCTTCCAATTCAGCTTCTCCATCCAACTCACATCTCTGCCTCCCCCACTTCATTTCTTCTCCATCAGCTTCTTAGCCTTACACCCGTCAACATGGGAAAGACCACCCTCTTTGTTGCTGGCTTCGGCTCCCTCCGGGCCAAAGAACTCGCTTACGAGTTTGAACGGTTCGTTCCTCTCCTTCCCCACCTGTCGTTGACCTTCTGGCTCACTCCCATCTCTCTCGACGTCTTTTAGCTATGGACGTTTGGTCAGATGCGACATCCCGGCCGCCAAAAGCTCCACTGCTAAATCGTAAGTCGGCATCGATCGTACCGCCTCCTATCCTCTCATCTTCAACCTTCGTCTGCAATCTCCCCCTTCCACCTTCGAGACTCTGCCCATTCGCCTCGTATCGTTTAAACCTGCCCACTCTATCCAACTGGCCCTGTCCTCACGGACTCGCGGTCATCCGCTCATTCGCGTCGGATGTCCCATCACCCACACCTCCTCCCGGAGTTCCCTCCTCGTTCACAAGAGAAGATAGAAAACAAACCTTTTCTTACAAAGAAAGAGCGATGGAAAGAACCATGTCCGCAACCACTATCATTACCTGCCCTTCCCTCTCCGGAAGTCGAGGCCTCTCTGATCTCGAGTCGTAACCAACGAATCCCTCCCCCCCTATCGCTTTCCCCTCGAGCGATACCCTCGTCTCATATTCATGCACTCGATCGTTTTCGTCATTCACATGCGCCACCACGCACGAGTCCTCCTGCTCCGTTGGCCCGAGAAGAATTCCAGCACTTACGACCCCGTTTGTTTCTTCTTCCTCTCCGCGTCTTCAAACCTTTATCCCTCGACCTCGCGGGTCTTGTTACCTTTTGGTCTACCCTTTGGGTTTTCCTTTCTAGATATGCTTTTGTTGAATTTGAGGATGAGCGAGACGCTGCCGATGCCTATTATGAGATGCACGGCCGTCGTCTCGATGGCGACACGTTGAACGTCCAGGTAAGCCACGTCGATCGCTTAATCCCCTTTTCCTTCCACCTCTTATGAAATTGCTGACTTTCTGCATCTTTTTTTTTTTCCTGTGCTTCCCCACAACCCAATCACAGTGGGCGAAGAATGCCCCTTCGTCTTCTTGGCGTTACGAGCGTCGTGATCGCTCCCCCATCTATTCTCGCCGCTCCTACCGATCCCCATCCCCTTACAGAGCTCGCAGCAGCCGTCGCTCCCCTAGCCCTTACCATAGTCGTACTTCCCGTCGTAGTCGTAGCCCATTGCCTCCCAGACGTAGCCCCACCCCCCTTGACAAGCTCGACGACAGAGACAGGTTGCCGAGTGAGCGTCTCAAGGATCACAAGGATGACAGAGATGACTACCATCACTCGCGTCCTGTTCATTCTCATGATGATCCAGTAGAAAAGGGCGACCGAGCTGCCACCCGCTCTCCCAGAGACGCTTGAATCACCGCTTTCATGCATCTTCTCAATCAGCCCAAAACTCAATGCTTGTTAGCTTAATGAGGCTCTCCTCGCCTTCCCGAATTTGGTAGTAATGAAAAATATGTTTGATTCCCTTTTCAGAGGAAACATCTATCGCTGTGTTGGTGCCACTCTACTTGTGGAGGATGTCCTCCCACGCAGCCCGTGTGTCAACGGGTAACGCGTGACGCGCCCGTCCAGCAAAGCGAGTCGCGCCAAGCCTTGCAACCCTTTTGGAAAGCCACATTGCTGCGGAAAACCCCCGTTCTCTCCAAGCCATTCACGTACATGATCGGGCTCCCGATAGGCCTGACTGGCTAAGGATAGCCTGTCCGCGGGCT
>SMGU01004127.1:0-17706 GCA_004348175.1 Puccinia novopanici
TCTCTCTCTCTCTCTCTCTCTCTCTCTCTCTCTCCTCACACGACACCGTTTATCTCTCTCTCTTCCCATAACTCACCGTACTCTACTCCAATGCAATTTTCCCTTGCCCTTCTCTTTTCCCCTCTCCCCAAGTCCTCGGGAGTCCATCAACCTAAGTTCCACCGCGCGCATAATCTCTTCCAAGCAATGTCTCTGCAAGAAAGTATAGTGCAGGTACATATATTACTCAAGGGAAATGATACCGGTGAGTACGTGATCAAGCAACATCATTTTGCGTCATGTTAATTGGATTCCGAGGAGCGTCGATCTGAGGTTTTCTTCCAATATCTTGTACAATAAGAGAGTACGATGGAGAGGGTACAAGGATATCATCTTATCTGACGCGTCGTTATCCCCAACCGAGAGGTGTGTTGGCCAATAAGGCGATCGTGATGGCCCGGGGAGTATAAGCCTGCAAGTCTTGAGGCCATACATCAAGGTCCTGGAGGGATCAAGAGAGAGAGAAGACAAGTTGCTGAGTGGGGATGGGGTGTGCTACTACAATGAGCCAAGACGATGCAGCCCAGACTCAGAGTCGCAATTCATATCCCATCATCACTGACCCGTTTGTATACAAACCCTGACTGAGACGAAGAACACTTGGGCGACAGGAAAGCCGCGCATCATCCCCGCCGACCGTATACCTGCACGAGCTTTTCCCCCTATTAGCCGGCTTCCGATTGCCGCCGGGCTCCCTCCAAGAACTTTTGGCCGACGTTGGTTAGTGCCATATGACGCGCGAAAAATATGACGTTTTTGTCAAGTTTCAATCTTGATGTGTTTGGCTAAACAAGTATTAATATGACGCAATGCCAAGACCACACTCGCCAGGTTATTGCGAGTGACCGGGCCGTAGCCGGAGGAGCTCGCCAAGGTCCATGGACTCGCTGTCGTGAGAGCCAATCAGGGTCACAAGCGCCCACTTGCCCAATGCAAGAGCTTTTGAAGATGGACTATAAAGCCACTCATCTACCCTGGGTAGCTGCTTCCTCAGAAGCTTCCTCAGAAGCACATTTCCACCAACCTAGGCAACTCACAACAGAACATTTAAATTGAAAACAATTTGTTAAATACAGTTTGTCTCCAACTCCACCCTTCAATCTTTCAAGTACTATTTGGCATTCTCACTGCTTTCTGCACCTTTCTACAATTCCTGTCTGGTGTGCAAATGCCCATCCTTCTGCCTTTCCCCTTGCTTGCTCTCATCCATCCACCTACTTCTCAGATCCAATGGACCCCTCTGCTTCTCCTCCCTTCATTCTGACCCTATATCTACCCTTCTGCCCTCTATTAATCCTCCTCCAACATGTCTATCAATCCCAGCTCCACCCACAGTGATCATGCTTGCCTTGCCACTGGCTTGGGTTTAAACCCCACCAATCATTTGTCAGGTTTTTAACAGTCAATTTACAAAGTTGTGACAGTGGTGGGCCGCTATGCTACAGCACTAAAAAAAATATAGCATTGCAGGTCTTATTCCCTCCACCAATGCTGTAGCATTGGTGGTGCTACGTTAAGGCTGCTACAGGCCTCTATGCCGTGTTGCACTATGCTACAGCCTTTGCAGCTGCTATTGTCTACTACAAAGCACTTTGGTGTAGCATAACAAGGCCTTTTTTGGCCTCATTCTGTTAGTGTTAGCACAAAACTTCCAAAAGCTATGACAAAAATCATTAGCTGTTAGCAGTTTTATGCTACACTAACACTACTATTAGTGGAGTGGGCTCACCATTGCTTGTGAAAGTCACAGTTTGCTGCACAACAAGCAGATCCAAAACCACTAGTTGATCATGAGAAAAGAGCCATCAGCCATGTTGTACCACTTTCTTCTTTTCTTCATTCATTCTTCTTGGTTTCTTTCACCTCAAACTGATCCACTGTCCTGTATCTCAGCTCTGTCTTTCCTTCTCCACATTCATGATTCCTCATTCTCCTTTTCTCATTTGTCTCTATCATATCAGATTTGCCCAGTTGTTTAATTTTTTTGTTTCTTTCATCTCAAACTGATCCACTGTCCCATGTCTCAGGTTGTCCCAGCTGCTTGCTCACTTGTGTCTTTGTCTTGTGAACTCACCATGCACATCTCTCTCCTAAAAGGTTCAGCCAGCAGTTTGCTCATTTGTGAACTCACCACACACATCTCTTGTATAAAATTAGGTACTATTGCCACTGGGTTATCAGGACCATGCTCCTCTTTTGGATGTGAGTGTTTCTAATGTCCATGGCCCCTTAGCCATGTTGCCTTATTAACACATATTTATTACCACAGATGTTCTTGAGCAAGATTCTTGCTTGTTGTGCAACTTGCCTTTGGAGGATCCCACCACCATAACCTCTCTGGTTATTCAGGGCTAGTATCTTTTTGGAGCTACTCTTGAACCTTGAAGCTTTGTTCCAGAACCTGTTACATAATCCCCACCATATTCCCCTCCAACAACATCCCCCCCATCCCCCTTTTTGCCTACAAAGAGTGCCCCTCTCCCCACACTCCCTATGATACAGCACACTGAGGTCTTAGAATGTGCTTTTGCCACCAATGTGGCAGTTCAGAAGGACCGGGAAGATCAAGTCTGTGTGGTTGAGAAGCTCCTTGAATCATTTGACACTCTCATGGCAGGCCACCTTGGCCTTACATGCAGATAATAAATCCCAGGCCTCAGAAGCAAACACAGAGAAAGGCAGGAGATATAACGGGTATCATGACCCAAGAAAATGGACCTTGTCTGCTGGAACCTGCAAGAAGCATCACAGGTGTTTCTTGCAAACAATGCAAGAAGTTTACAAGTTCAAAAGTTTCTTTTACTGGCTAATTAAACATAAAGAGAAAACCAAAGAACTTCAGGCCTATGACTGCTTCACAGTGTGGGACTCCTGTGGGACAAATAATGATATTTCGTAAAGATCCTCTGAGGGGAATATAAATTGCTAACTAGATAAAGCTATTACAACTGAGGGGTGTTTTGAAAAACCTTCCCCCTAATATTACTACACAAATATAAAGATTCTTGAATCAAAATTTAAATATAGATGACTGATTATAAGACAGATTTACTATGTATAGTAGCCTCTATAAAACCTAGATAAACTCAATCAATACTCTTGGAGGCCTAATAAAACTTCTGATGATGGATAAACAACCCAGTGGGATTGATTATGTGAGATGATAACACTTAACCACTAATACTAATACTACTACTACACTAATGACTTCAGATTTTACCCCTAACTATTTTTATACTTGAAAATGTGCTAATTGTGAAATATTTTTGATTAATTTTAAACTGATAAGCTGTTGTTGAAGCCCTGAAATCACTACTATAATCCTAATCTGTTACTACTACTACTACTACTACTACTACTATGCAACACAATCTGGATATTTTCAGCTGTTTTTGTGTTGTGATAGTGGTTAAGACTTGGCCATTTGAATTCAAATTGACTCACTCAGGGACTGAGTTCAATTCCTGCTCAAACACATCACAACACTATGGAATTTTTGGTAGGTTAATATTCTTTTTTGCATTCAATAGAAAAATTAATCTTCAAAAATTCCATATATTTATCTAGAATAAATTGTGATTATGAAAATAATTGGAAAATCCAAGATTCACATGTATAAGTTTAGAGGCTTGGGAAAACGACTCCCAAGAATTAGTCCAGCGACTCCCAGGACGTTGCGGACATCCATTTTGGGAGTCGTTGTCCCACTTCCTTGTGCAGCCATGGGAGTTGTTGCACTAAAACACCCAGAGAAGTCGAAAAATAAAAAAAATACAATAAATTCTATTTCATGTAATACAAGCCCCAACAAAAAAAACTGGGAGACCTTTAGAGGTTCCACAATTCATCTTTCCCCCATTTTTTCAGGTTGATTCAATGTAAAAAATTGAAGAAGGTACAAAAATATTTAATTTTTTTTCTCAAGTGATACACACAAAGCTTCTGAATGAATGCCCTCAAGGGCCTACATTTTTTTTTTTAAAAAAAAAAAGAGTGTTTTGGGCCAAATATTACTTACTACTTGTGGTGCACATAAATTTTAGATGGGTGCCACCAAGGTCCTAAATAATTTAAAGAAGTGAGTATAAACCCTTGATAATATGCTAAAAACTTATTGGTCTCAGAAAATTTACAAATTCAATCACAGAGTTGTAGAAATATTTTGGATTAATACCCTTCAAGGGCCTGAAAGTAAAAATGCAAAAGGTGATGTTAACATCACCAGCTAGGCTTAACTGTTTAGTTTGTAAATAAAAAATAAAAAAATTCAGGCGGAAAGTCCACTTGCTGTGTGCTTTTTTTTTCTTATTCTCCCAGTTTTTTTGTTGGGGCTTGTATTACATGAAATAGAATTTATTCTATTTTTTGTTATTTTTCAACTCCTCTAGGAGTTTTAGTGTGACAACTCCCATGGCGGCACAAGGAATTGGGAAAATGACTCCCAAAATTGACGTCCGCAACGTCCTGGGAGTTGCTGGACTAATTCTTTTGAGTTGTTTTCCCAAGCCTCTAAGTTTAATCCTGTTGTTTTTCACAAAAGATTTAAAAAAGGACAGAGATTAATCACATGGATTGGCCAGTTTCTGGGAATCCGGTGCACTTCAAGAACAGTGAAAGCCATGGTGAGATATAGTTTACACAGCTTACATAATTATTAGGAAAATCTGGAATTAAAATAGGAGTTTTCCAAAATTAAGAATGAGAGGATTTACCCAATAGCCTTGGAATCACTCCAATTTTTTGAAATGAACTACTTAGGGAAACTTCAAAACAATGATAGAATCTTCATTGGTTGCTAAGTTTTGAGGCTAGTTTATCCCCTGGCTTAGTTCAAACTACCTCTAATCCAGTAGCACAACTGCACTGGTTAGGACTCAATGTAAGATTAAAGCTTGTGAGCCTACAAAATGGACCTAATCCCAGGGTAAGTGGGAAATAAATTTAGTCCCCACTATGTCTAATTATAGATCTAGGATAAGATAATTCATAGTTAGTCTGCACAGGTGCAGTTGAATTTTTGGATCAAGTTGCTTAATTTGGTCTAACTTAGCAACTGATGCAGATGCTCTGACTAGAGCAGATCATCTAGTGGGATCAAGGGAGTTTTTCACAATATTCAAGGAGAGTCTCTTCCCCCTATTTGGGATCATTTCTCCTCATTTATTATTTAGAATAGGAAAGCTATAAACTACAAATATACCATCCTCCTCTTATAATTAGGAGGACTGGCCTTTTCCCCTTATTTTTATTTTATTTATATAATACTCCACACTCAATACCTTGTGATAAGTTTATTGGGAAAACCTGTGTTAAAATCTGTGAGCCTTTGTCTCTAGAGTTACAGCAGGAAACAAGTTGGTTTGTTAATTATAGTTGTATTTCTTAAAGGGACAACTAGAATAACAAGGCTGAGAGAAAAGGAGGATGAGATTCTTTTTATTCCCAGATTCCTTAATCTGGAGCTTCTATTTCTAAATCCCAAACTTTGTTTGGTGATGAAAAGTGATGTCTGCCAGGTTCCCACCACCAAAAAATGTTTGGAATTTAGGTTTAGTTGGTCTAGATTAAGCAATCCAGACTGACAGGAAGTCCTCCAGTGCTATGACTGGAGTAGCTCTAGCAGTCAACCCAAAGGGACTGGAGCAGCTGAAGAGCAGCCTCCTCTGGATAAATCAACAGAGGGAAATATGGTAAGATTTGAATCTTTTCAAGACCAGTCCAGATTTTTTAGGAAAAGGCAACAAGGCTCTTTAAATTGAGAAACCTATGTGGTTTGTTTGATGATAAAAACCACAGAAAAACAGGAGGAGAGAAAGAGAGGGGAAAAGAAACAGGTGAGTAGCAGGAGTGGTTCAAGAACCACTCAGTGAGGAGAGAAATAAAAGAGAAGAAAAACAGATTAACAGGAAAGGCCACTTACTGATAAGTGATAATGACACTGGTTGAGTGGACTTCTGGTTTCCTGGTGGGTAATTACTAATCTGTTGTGGTTCTGGTTTGTTTCTGGCCTGAGGTTGAGAATTTTCACTTGGTCTGTTTTCTGACCAGCAGGAGTGAGTCAAATTGAATATATTCAATTTGTTCTTTAGCTAGAAAATCCACTTTTTTCAATCTTGAATATAGCAGGTGCACAACACAATTATACCACACCTCATGTTTTGCACATGGGCAGAGAAAGAAGGAGAATCTTATGATAAGCATCACTTTGATTTATGAAAATTTCTGTTTATAATAAAAAAATCTTTTCAGAGAACAATGAAAGATTCATCAATATTGCTTATTGTAATAAAAAACTCACTAAAGAGAAAAATGAAATTGCAATAAATTGGCTTAATTAGAATTGAAGCCTTTTGGACAGGCTGACTGTCTCTAAGGCTGACAAAATCTAGGCAACCCTTCTGAGGAGCTACATTCATCATAAGGAAGTCTTTTTTCTCTTGCACTTCATTAAAGTGTTTAAGAGATTTGTATTGTTGTTTATCAATCTCAAATTGATGATTGTGTCCTTGGCCATTTTTAATTACCTGATTTTATACTTGGCACACCACTCTTTGTGGAATAAAGCCAGTATACTTGACATCCTTGACAGTTTCCGAGTCTATATGATCAGGGGCCCCGAGCCGGATGTACGTTGTTACCGGATTATTAAGCGCGACGGGTGTCGGACGGCGGCCGGGAGGTTTTTTTTGAAGGCCGGTCAACTCTTACTCGGGTGTACATCATGCGGCGATCCACCGGCCGGCATGCGAAACGACCCGCGCCTCCTTCAGCGAGTCCAGCGGTACTACGCTCCGCGCCCAGGGGCGAGGGCATAGAGCTGAGGTCTTCGCTCAGGGAAACCACAGTTTATTAAGGTCATCGAACTGAGTCAAATATTATTTGATTGACCTGATGGGCAGGCTGAGCTGATCGCAGCAAGAACTCAGCTGGCGCAGCCACCTGAATAATGTGCCGGCCTTCAACTCTCCGGCCGATAACTAGTTGCATACCCCGTACCCTGCAGCTACTGAGGCCCAGACATATAAATACAAGGTCCCTCTGAAAAGTCGCACAGGAACCCATCCTCAAAATCTATTTCGACTCCCCCCTCCATTACATCCACCAATCGAGCAGAATAATTCCTTGTTGCAGGACCGATAAATGTTTCCTTCTTCTTCCGCCAGGCCTGCACCACAAGAGGGACCGCAAGTGTGGACAAACTTGCTGACGAACACCGCTGGCCTAGCCGAGAAGAGGCGGAAGGAGCTCTACCAAGAGATCTTCCGTGCGCCGCGCTTGATCCCTGAAATGGCTCGACTTGGGGTGGCGACGAAGGAGGGGCCGAGATCCCCGCGGAAGGAGTTCGGCGGCTCCCCGCTGCTGCATTTCGTCCGACAGCAGCACAAGGATGAGGATGAAGATGATTCGATGCTCGAGGCAGCGCGTTGCGCGAAGCAAGACTGGTTCGAGCAGCGCGCCCCAGACGAAGACGAGTTGACTGACGAGGAGGAGCCGGACGTGGGCGGCCAGATGTCCCGTGAGGTCCAGGCGCGTCTGCCGCTCTCCCCCCCGTCTCACAAGGCCGAACGCATCGCCCGCTTCCTCGACAAACACGCCCGAGACTCCCTCCTCCTCATCAAGCTGCTCCAAGACCATCTCCACATCCTCGTCGAGCATCAAACTGATCATGCCGTCTCCATCGCCCGCTTCGCCAACTCCATCCCTCTCACTCTAGCACTCATCTTCTATCGTGATTCGCAGGGTTGTAGACTCACTACCTTGGCCACCATCCAACGTCTCCAACACATCCATAGAGCCACCGACTGCACGCGAGACTTTGGCGACTTCGAGCCGACACACAAACAAAGGCATGCAATATTTTTCACATACTTTCAACATACATACATAAACTTGGAGGCATTACTGACTCAACCTTGTGCAATCTTATACAGGCTATGGGACGAGCTGCAGCAAACGGGGGAGTTTCTGGAAGAGGTGCATCTGACACTGCGGGGGATGGTGGAGCAGGTGGATTTATTTGAGGTGAAGAAGGAGGAGCGGATGGACAGGGTGATGCTAGAGGTGATGACGGAGGCGCATCTGGCAGCAGTGCCGAGGGCGCACGAGTACGACGAGAGTTATGGCAAGTTGGCCCGGTTCAACTATGCGCTGTCGGAAGTCTCCGAGGCGCTGGTCTACTATGGCGCGCTCGTTCGCCGCGCCATCCGCTCCGTGGAGCTCTGGAAAGCCCTCCTCTTCCAGCCCTCGCTCGACCTCCCCCTGCTCGCTTCTTGGTCCCACTACTGGTCCCATGTCTTGACTGCCTCCGCACAGGCTTTCCAGTCCCTCGAATCCCACTTCGACATCCTCTAATCCACTCTTTTTTCCCACCTCTTTTCCTTATCATCTTGCATGCTTGTTTCCTAAATTCATAATGCCACGTAATTAATATAAGCCATCCTTAAATTCACTCTTATCGGTGTCGCGGCTGATCAAGTGAGATCAGATGACGCCAGGGCGCCTCTCGAGTCTCTCTGTTTTTTATATTTCTCTTTGTCCTAATATTATTGAATACTTGGCCAACATTTTTGAATGCATGCACTTTGTTCACCTCTCCAGTGACAATTGTTTGATTGGAATCAATCCCCAGCTCAACGCGCACCAGAGATAACTCAGTATTCATATGCAAGTGAGCTAAGGGCCTAAACCTTACATTAAGATTGGTCCAAGTCGCGATGAGGAGGGAGGGAAAATAGTGTCACGCCTAATTAAATTTGTAATCCAAACCAGGCTACAAGAGAGTTTAGTATACATTCAGGCTTCCATGGAAGGTCTAACGAAAGTTGGCACCGTCTGAGGTCGTCTAGCAGAGCCAGCCGTGCGGGGCGTAATTTTGCCCGGGACCACTCTGGGCTGTTTGAAGTGCTCTGCCGCGAACACATGTCGTGTCTCCTCCGTGGCGGCAACGGGCTCCAGCTGGTGAACTGAGACTCTGTTATTTTCGCAGCTATAAGCAAGTCCCACGAAAACCGCCCATGGCCATCCCCTTCTCAAAATCTAGTAAGCCTTCGTCCACTTAACTTTCCCTGACCCTCCCTCATTCTATTTTAATATCATCCCTCGCCCCCCCCCCTTTCTTCTGATTCGACCAAACGCGTAACTCTGCGCCCCAATTCGTTTTACTATGTATAATATTAGTTTCCAATTGAAAGAGCTCACCTTGCCTGTCAATCCGACCGGCAACTCCCTGGTAAGTGATTCTTTTTTTCTCCCGTAAAATAGTGGCCCCGATGCCTAACTAGACTGTCTCCTTTCCTCCATATGAACGCTGGTCGAATCAGACATCTCCAAGTGAGTATCAATAATGACTTTTTGTTTCCTCTAGAAAAGTGGGCTAACGAGCTCTCTCATATAGAGTCGAGAAGCCCCATTTTGAAGCCTCTAGATGATTACGTTCCTCTAGAGCCATGGAGCTGTCCCAGGTTTTGCGATTTCGAAGCGGAATTGAAGCGGAAGAAGAGAATGGAAGTAGCAGAAGGGCAGGCGGAGAGTGGGTCGGGACAGCAGACGATCATGGTGAAGCTGGAGCAGATGGCGAGGCTTCGGAACCATTGGGAGCTCCCGACGGCGATGATCATAGGAGTGGAGCAATGTTTTCAGGTGGTATTGGGGAGCATAGCGAGCTGGACGTCGGAGCCACCGGAGCTGGTGGGCCTGGCGCTGATCCGGGGCGCCAAGGCCATCAAGATCGTGCCCCATCATTGTCCCCGCGATTTCGCCATGGCCTCCGGCGACAGAATCCGCATCAGAATCTGTCCCCCCCTCAGGATGCCCCTTTGCAGATCTATCTCCATCAATAGTTTCTGTTCCCCACGAACTAACTTTGCCCAGTACGACCCTCAACGTCCTAGGCTCTCTCATCTCTCCCTTCCTGACAATCCTCGTCCCCAAAGATCTCTCTCCTCCAAGAGCGCACCAGAATCATAATCCTCTCAAACGAATCACATCTTCATAATTTTTTCCCTTATCATCGCCCGTTCAATCATGTGCATATTATCTTGGGTCTACACGACATAGCATACCTCTGGCATTGCCAAATGTTGCTCTCAACTCTTTCGCGATCAACAGTTAATCTCTTTTATTCCCTAGAAAGGCATCACGTTCTCGTTAATTGTTCATTCAACCCTTTCAGGGAAATAATTAGATAGATTCTTTCCCTTTTTATTTTGTAATTCTCTTCGCAAGTTTTTCTTAATTTCTAATTCATTGGGAATAGTACAACAAAATCCTAATCAAGTCATTCAGCGAGTTATTCTCCACAGTTTTTATTCAGAACAAGCACCACTCTTCCATTTATGAAGGGCTCAATAAATCCCTCATATTTTTGGATCAGCCGACTTTTTCTGCTGCATTCTCATTCTGTGCTTTGTGCCTCTAGTAATTAAATCAGAAAAAAAATGTTTCTTTTCCTATTTTTTCTAGGGGAAATAAATAAATAAATAAATAAATATAAGTGCTCCTGTCAATTGAAATCATTAGAACTAATTTGGGGTATTCAACTTCAAGTCTCTTCTTTTTAATTTTTAAGGATTTTTTCAGCTTCAGATAGAAAATAGAAAGAAGAAATAGGAATTTTATATTGCCGAGGCCTTCTAATGGTATAGCTTGTCCATGGGAAATAGGAATAGGGGGGTTTTAGTTGGTAGGAGGTCTTTAACTCAGTCCGACACTACCACTTTTGATGTGCATAAATGCATTTCCCCTCTTCAAAAAACAAGGAATTTGATCTTACCAATTTGAAGCCTTGTAAATAAAGAAAAACAGGAAATGATTGCAAAGAAGCATGTCCACAAAATTAAAAGTGTTCATAAATATGGTGTTAAGGAGGATTTAATGCCATATTCTTGTCAGGAGCTGCTCTCATTTTTTTGAGCAATGAGTTTGGAAAGATTATTTTATCCCCTATGGCTTACAACCATTCTTTTGTGATAAAATCCAGCTTAGAGTCATATTTTCATTGATAATAATATGGTTAAATCAATTATCTGCTGTATTCTTACAAAAATCACAGATCTGAACTAAATCTGTAGACAAAAATAAGTATGGACTGGGAACTTGGAGAAGCTAAATTTTCAGCCAACATGATCCAATTGGTATCCATAGAAGATACATTTCATAACACATTTTTTAAAATAAGGAAGAAACTGAAATGAATTCTTATTTTATGTTTCTTCATTGCTTGATTTGAAAAGTCAACATGGAATCAATTGTTGAAACACAGATTAAATAATAAAGAACTTTCATGTAACCAGAGTAATTCATTTTTTTATCATTTACAAGTTATATTACAATAAAAAAAGTGAACATGAAGTTATAATTTAAAAATGTGTACAGAATGAGATCAAATTGTGAAACATGAGCATTGGACTTGATAGTACATTTTGACATAAATCAACCTAAAATTTCATGCCTTCTCAGAAAAAATATTAATGCAGATGATTGATCTTTCAAGACTTGGGGATTTCCTATTCTGTCTTCTTCTTCCAAAAATTCATTCTGTTGAAGGCATTCATAATTTTCTCCTTGATGTGAGATAAAAATTTCTTGATAATTGTTGAAAAGTTATCTTTAGTCTTGGGTGTGTCTTTTGCATTTGAATCTTCAGAAATTTTAGGAGTATGGCCTGAATCCCCTGTTATTCAAGTTTATAGAGAAGGCTATATTACAAAACTCATCTTTCAGATAGATAGAAGAATTTTTAAAACCCACCTCCCACATATTTCCCTTGAGGACCCTCAGCTTCATGGATTTTAGGACCCTGAATTTCTGAAGCTTTAAAATTTTCTTGGGGAATAAGAGTCAGCGACTTAAAATTGTGATGAAAATGAATGATGATTAATCATGGCTCACTCTTAGAGGATTCAAGACCCTCTTCTATTTCTTTTCCAGAGCTGTGAATTTCCTCTGAAAGATTTTGGTGATTGGATTATGATTCAAGGTCAAGCATTCATCAGTGTAGCTGTCGAAATATAGATATTCTCATGAAATTAGGAATATCTCAGCTGCTTACTTGCTGGATCTGGATGGACTTCTTTTCCTGCATTGACTTGAGGGCTCTTTGGCCTGTCAAATCTTGTCAAAAGCCATTCCCAAACATTTTTTGGCCAGGTAGTAGGTTTGGAAGCTTTTATTCTGGCCAAAATTCCTTTTTGAGTGGAATTTTCTTCCTTTGTTTCCCTTTTTATGGAATTTATATCTTCCATTTTATTTTGTTAGATTTAGTCCAAAAAAAATCATGACTTGTAAGTATTTGTTGTTTAATGTTTGAAATGGGATTCAAAATTCCTACCTGGATTCTCAGGAGAGCTTGTTTTGGTTACAGATTGTTCTTTAGTATCACCTTCTTTATCTTGATTCACCTCAAAATCTTTGGAATCTTTCTCCTCTTTCCCTGTTCATGAAAATACAGTTTTATTGAAATAAGTCCATCCATTCCAATGTTTAGAATTATCGATCTAGACATAATAGTACAATATTATCGCACCTGGAGATGAAGGAGTTTGAAATTCTTCTGATGAAGAAGAAGAGCGAGAATGGCTAGTTGAAGTAGCAGGGGTAGATCCACCAGCCAGGGATGCCTTTTCATGTGGTTCTGGACATGGAGAGTAGTGAAAAATGTGTAAAGATAAGTCAGTATGTCTTGAGTTGGTCAACTGGAATGCTCACCAGTTTCCGGAGGTGGATTTCCGTGTAAATCTAGTACTGTTGTGTTGATAAATCATATAGTCCCACTATATAGGTAAAAGAACTGCTCCATATCGAGAAAAAAGTCTAATAGCCCAGAGCATCAACTTACCAAGTGGACTTTGATGCCCAATGGGCTTGGAAGCTTCAAAAGACATCATCCATTGGTAATACCATCAGCTTTCCATTATCAAGGGGCGATGAAATTTATTGCAAATGGGACTTACATCCTAAGATGTTGGACTCGACACCTTCAGATGGAGGTGTCATTGGTTCTTGGAATTTTTCAGGAGCGCAGATTTCCACACAATGGGCAATCAGACATTCAACCCTGCTGGATACTCGCTAATGTGCTATTATCATATCCTTAGAATGGAGAACAACCCCACTCACTGGTAGGACTATGAGGGACATGTGCGGCTTGCTTAGCAATTCGAGCTAAGCTCCGAAGATGGGGGGAGAGATGGATCAATGGAACAATTGTTAGGTGTCTGAACGAATGTAACTCATTTCATCCAGCAAATCAGCAAGATCAGAGGCACTAACATTCTTCGAGAATATCTTTGGCATCTGCAAGATGAAATAAGTTAACACTTGAAATCAACAAACGATTCCAACTTGAGGGGTTAAGAAGGTAAAATTGTGATACCTTTTCCACCCGAAAACGATCTCCTTTTTAGCCAATGCTCCCTATGGGGACCTTCAACATCTAGAATCTCTCTCTTGACAAGATTTTGCGAACCTGACAGAGGATGTGCTGAAACGCTAACATATTGTAGTAAGTGAAGGGCGAGTAAGAGCTGGGTTAATAACATGGCCATGTTGGTAACTTATGAGCGATCAATGAAATAGGATGATGTGAGGGCAAAGAACCAGGACGGTCGGGAAAACCACCGAGCTATATATCTTCACTTTCCTCCTTCCTTTCCTTCTCTTGATGAGGGAAAAGCGGGTAAGTTTACCGTGTCCTCGCGCTTGCTCTCCTTCACAATCTGTAATCCCAGCCGCAGCTCTATGGAACGACTTGTGGAATTGGCCCCTCATACGTCTGGCAGATACTGGAAAAGGCTGTGTCTCTCTTTTGCCACCGGTGCTATCCACCCGGAGCAAACCAGCTTCACCAGTTGTTAATAGACTTGCCGATTTAACTTTGGCAATCGCGGTTGAGCCCTCGTCAAAGGAACACAACCTGAAGCCAGGAAAGATTCCAGCCTCCGGACGATGGGCAGTTAGATGGTGGTAACTCAATTCCGGTTCCGGCAGTGGTCGGAAACAACCCGGCCGACCGTATCTCTATCACGCTGCACCTAGACCACACAGAAAGCAAACTGTTCCGATCGAAACTTCTCCGAGTCGTCGACGCAGGTAGTGGGTAGATCGGCCAAGGCGTTTCACCCAAGGTCTCCAGTCCCGACGACAGTCATCTGACCAGAAGAGGGAGAGTTGGCGGGGAAAGGTATGGCAAATTCTCGTTTAGTATAATTGAGCGACCGCCCAGCGCAGCCATTACTAATTGACTCCGGTCGCACATTGGCACCATGCTGACACGGGTGAATCGTGGAGTTTTTACTTCGCGTTCTGGTTCCTTTTCCAGACTTCCGGCATGGGAGGGTACACACCCGGGCGAGTAGTGAAACGACTCGGGTGCGCACATGAGGGCGCCTCCGTGGCCCCGTGTAGTGAGGTGTGAGTAAAAGGAAAACAGTGCGCACTGACCGCTTGGCTACCAAGTCGGCACTACACTATGAACTACAGTATATACAACCCACAACACCCCGTATTGGTGTAACGTCACGATTGACGTGTTTCGTGAAGGCGTCGCCCGACGTCCAGCCAGAGCGTGCCAGCACCGTGAATCTAACTTAACAAAGTCCCTCCGGGCGACCCCGGATAGCCCTTGGTGAACACACTTATGTAGATTTGGGGAAAACCAAGCTTCTGCTTCCACTGAAGATTTGGGTTTTCCTCAATTTTTCAGGATTGGATACCTGCAACATAAGCATGTCGGATCAAAAAAAAAAAAGCAATTACTTTCTTTTAGATACTCAGCATAAGTAACATTGCTGAGGGCAGGAGGCATAAAAATAATTTCTTGAGCTTTGTAGCCCCTCACCATCCCTGAACAACAGTGCTGTGAAAAAAAAGATTCATAATACATAAGTATGTGTTTTGGAAAAAAAAGCAGAATAATTTTTTTTGCTACATAATTTTCAGATTTCATCAGTATCATTTTTGAAAAAAAAAAAAAAAATCAGTTTTGCTACATGTTTCATGGGTGTGTCTAATAGGTACTATCCAGGGTCCTCTCCGGGCAATTGCTTTTTATGTGTCTTCTGATGGCTTGCTGGAGGGACTTATGGCTTATGTCCCCCCCCTCTGCCCTAGAGCATTAAGCAACTTGGTGGGCACTTTTTTAAAACACGTTTCAAGAAGGGACTGCTCAAAACTTTTTTTTTCATATGCCCAATGGCCACAAACTTGCCTTCACTCTTGTTGTTTTACTTCATCTTACCCCTTCAGGAACACCCTCAAGGATGTTTCAAACATCCATATTGAACAAATTTATCAACAAGTTGGTCAGCCTGTAAACAGCCTCCTGGAATATCCAGATCCAGCAAGATCTGCCTGCCATGTACCTACCAATAGCGGGCCGCTACGCTAACGGTAGCATTACCGTAGCGTAAAACCGCTAACAGCTAACAGCTTTTGCCGTTGCTGTTAGCAGTTTTGCGCTAACGCTAACGGAGCAAGGCCAAAAAAAGGCCTTGCTACGCTGCGCTACAGCGCTTTGTAGCGGAAAATAGCTGCTACAAGCACTGTAGCGTAGCAGACTGTAGTGGCCCTGTAGCGCCGCTAACGCTACAGTGTTGGCGAAAAAAATGACCACTACGCTATACTATTTTGCCCATGTAGCGTAGCGGCCCACCGCTGGTTATACATAAACTAGGGTTCAACGGCGGCTCCACCTCCGGTGCCATCAAACCGCGTGCAGGTTTTAAGAAATATTCTTGTCCCCTTAACCACCTTTCCCTCATAGGATAAGCATGACACTATGTTTAATTGAAGTTTTGTTTTATTATTGGTGCATGTAAACTAAACCAAATTGGGGGTCTGCATTTCTATATTGCCAGATGACGCTCGAAAGTCTTTTTTCTACGGAAGGGCCCAAGGTACGAGCCCCAAGATCTCATCTCAGAACCTCTCCTTAATGTGTCAATCACGGGCACAGGATCACCATATATTCACATTGGTTACGAACGCAAAGGAGAAACTATCATATCAGTTGGAATTTTTGTTGCCTAGCACCCCGGGCCTCCCGTAAACATTAGTGCATTTGTTCAATAAATTTGACCTGATTCAATTTTGGGTCAGCCATTGATGAAAAATTATGAAGAGTCATGCTCACTTCAATGCTTATGCATGAGCTTGTTTCGCCTAAGAGAAGTCCTTTTATCCAGATCATTTCGCCTGGTTGTAATCCCAAGTCCTCAAATAAGTTCTTGCTTGCCGGATAACAGCTGATTGTTCCCTAAATAATGTATGATATATTACTGGTCAGCACCTATTCTAGTTCCTGAAAGAAACCTCAAATCTTACCTCACTGTTACCATTGACCTGCACAGTCATGACTGAACCGCTGTTTATGATGGTCACTTCGCCCCTTACGATCGGCCCCTTTCCCACCCTCTTTTTTGCCTCAGACGCTTTAGAATACATTGCCGATTGGCAAACTATGTAATGGTTGCCACCGCTGAAATTTACTGCGATTTTTCCGTTGAACACAAGCCAAGTTGGTGTTCCCGTCATATCTCCTCTGGGAAAACCGGTCTGTAAGGTGAAATTCAGGCCGGGGAATATAGATAGCTTATTATCAACTTCCCGCCACGGTCGGACATTTTCTATATCAAAGCTGAATCAATGTAAGACTGGGTGTCCTTTAGCAATTTTTGCAACTGCTTCGACTGATAACATCGTAGTTTGTGTGATTAATGTGAGCTGATATCAGAGACAACTTCCAAGGATAAATTCTTGTAACTTATCTTCAAAGAAAGAGTACAATTCAGGTAAATTGGGCTTATCCGGAAAAAGCACTGCTCTAATGGCGCGTCGGCCAAGTCCAGTTTCAAACCCAAGGCAGTTCACTATCAAGCAGGCCGGAAATGGGAGTCAGTCCATTTGACATTTGTTCTTTCAATCATTTTGTTTAATATTTCACCATTGCCAATCCACTCTGAAAGGCTTTCCATTTGGAGAAGCACTATTGTAATCTTATCCTAAGGCCTGATTCAACACCTGCGCTCCCTGTATCCTTTAGCTACGAAAAGGCAGGCTGTAATCATAACATTTTGGCTATGACCAGAAAAAAAACTGCTGTTCAATTCATTCATCTCCCTTCTGAACTGGCTGATCTCTTGCCTAAAATGGAAAATGAGAGCCAGCTTTATGCTAGAGCGCTAGTATCATTTTTCCCATGCAGGAGCGTTGATGTATCATTTACTTTATTGAACCATGTTAGCCTTAAGCTGCCGCCCTGGCCTGCCTGTTTTGAGAGTTGACAGACGCAATGACCCACTATCACTTTTCCTTTTTCGTTTATGATAGACTTATTCCATTTACGATTATACTATTTTTTTTTTTTTTTGCCTGACCCTCAACATAGGGGGATAGCCCAAAGTCTAGACTCAGGCAAAAGATGCAAATGCCTTAGGCAGAGTTAACTATTCAGCTCATACAATTTTGCCGTAACATCGCCGCCTCATAACCTCCCGGTGACTAACCCGAGATTGTAAGCATTTCCCTCATAATGCAAGCTCCTCTCATACATTTTCTCATTGTTCATGTTATAAAGGATTAAGAAAATGGAAAACCCTTAGGAACAAGTCAACTTTTAATTAATCTGGGATGAATAGTGCTCCAGCACTACTAATCTGGGATGAATAGTGC
>SMGU01004128.1:0-11614 GCA_004348175.1 Puccinia novopanici
TTAAAAAAAAAAAAAAAAAACTCAACTCGATTGGGGTCGACACTTAAGATTTGACCAATGTGTTGCTTTAACTGTCGGAAGGTGGAATCTTTATTTAATTGGTAAACCACTTTGATCCTGGGTTTGCTCAAGTCTAACGGGACAAAGTAGATTGTGCCTTTGAACTTTTTGTTGATTGGTAATTGGAGCGTAAGATACATGATTTCATCAAATTTGATTGCGACCTAGATGAAAGAATATTTGCTTTAGCTATATTTTGTACGGATAACTAATCATGATGGTGATGAGAAGAAGAAGAAACTCAACTTTATTGCAATCAGGACATATTAGGGTAGATTTGTATTGGCCCTGAAACAGATCGACAATAACGGAATCGTTTCTTCTGCGGTAGAGATTCCAGCAAGTTTTGGCGAGTTTCAAGATTTTTTCGGCCTCTTGCAGGGGGTCATTGGCCGAGTTCTCGTCGTCGTAGTCGGGGATCTCGTCAAAAGGTTTGACCTTGACACGATTGAGGTCCTCGTGCAAGGCGTCCAAGAGGAAGGTGAGGAGTTCTTGCGAGTCTTGTTGGCCGTATCCGAGGAACAATGAGTTAAACCTACCGACGATCGACTTGAACTCCCGCGGAGAGATCGACTGATGTACTGAATTGCTGTTGTAACTCGATAGCCCGCTTGAAGTTGCGCAACCGTTTGTCTTTCGACTGACTTCATACTCACTCGACCACATCCTTTCGATCAGTTGCCCAAACGTTTCTGCCACCTTCCCTCCCATGCCCAATGGGTTGGTTCTATTGAGCTCGCTGATGTACACTCTCGATAAGAAATATGTCTTCAATTCGGGGCAATTGCTCAAACATTGAAGTGCCGAATTCATGACTAAAAAAACGAGAAGAAAAAGACCAGTCAAGTCATTTTTCAATGAGAAAAAGCACGAAAGAACAAGAAGGAAGATGATAGTATTTACACTAACAGCATGTATTTCCCAAATTTGACAGTCCTACCAAGCCTCTGATCCCACGAGCTTTGAGAGCGGCCTGAGATGAGTCGAATCTAGAGAGCGGCGTGGAAGTACATAGGCAAATGTTAGAATGTAGGAGAGCAACGAGGGAAACACAAAGAACTGACCCAAGAAGGTTGAGGTTGGAATGGGCGGGTGTGGATAGGGAGAATTTTGGGTCGAGAAGATTGGCCTGGTTCATCCGTTCCATCCGATCGAGCCACTCCTGACCTCCGAATATGGGGGGAGCTGAGCCGTCGTCATCTTGAGGTGGCGTGGACGGGGCAACAGGGGGCACAGGTTTAGTAGTGCTGTCGATCAGCCAACTGCCGCGTGGATGCTGGTGTTCGATCGCGAGTCGGTTGATGGGCTCGGTAAGTAGGGCTTCATTCAGATCGGCTAGATCACCGGATGAAGGTTCCACGAGCTGCTTGTCGAGGAGTAAGAACTCGGCAGAGGTCAGGATGAGTTGGTCCGGATCGGTTGGAGAGTCATGTATGGACCAGAGTCTGAATGATCTGGTGAGTAGACCGGGAGGGAGTAGATTATCGGAGAGTTGGCTCTTGAGGTTCTTGAGTGAATTGCCTATTGAGAAGGTTTTTTGTATAGGAAGCTTGGGTAAGGTTCTGATGATATTTAATTCGGATGGGTCGTATTGGTCTAGTTCTTCTAGGTTGGAGGAGGGTAATAATATGTGGAAGATGAAGGTTGGTGGATAAAATTCGACCGATTCGCTGGATGGACCACTTGGTGCGATGACGGGCCTAGGGATAGAATGAGAGGGGTCCTTCAGTCCATACCACTTGACAAGCAAGTTCCAGAATTCTTCGGGGAGGATTTCGCAATCAATCCCGATTGAGATGCCGAACTTGAGCTGGTTAAGTTCATTGAGTAGCGGCGAGTTATCGATGGGAGGCAGATCAGCAGAGAGAGTGGATTCAGATGGTAGTGCAGCAGGTGCTGAGGGTAGTGGTGGAGAGGAGGTAGATTGATCGGGTATTCCGCATGAGGTTGCCCACGAGTTAAACCATTGCTGGTGGATGAGATACCACGTCTGAGAGGTGGTCATCCTCGTTGATCTGAATGAGTGGTAGAGCTCAGCCTGTTCTTGTGTGGATGGTCGTTCCATTGTTGTTTGTGTTCGTTTCTGTTTGCGAAGTGGTTCTCGTTCTCGTTCTCGTTGAGTTTTCAGTTTTGAGTTTTCTCTGAGAAAGTTTAATGTTGAGAATTACTTCTCTCAACCAAAACACAAACACAAACACAGTACTCCAGTGCTTGTCAACGTTGCTCATCATTAAAGGCTGTCACTGTTCTGTCTGTCTGCTCTACCAGAAGTTAATCCATTCTCCTTCACCACCTTAATCTTCAACCTGCAGCTGCCCTTCCAATCTGTCCCCTGAATAGTTTGGTGGTACCTAGGACTTTGTTCCAGTCAAATATATGAATCATGTGTAAACCAACCATCACACCCAAAAAAAAACTGTACAATGGTCAACTTCAGAGCACTGAATACTTTCACTAAAGCTGATAGGTATCTAATTCCTAAGATTAGTGAGACCCTCAATAATCTAGCTCAAGCTAAATACCTTTCAAGCATGTCCTGAAGGGTTTTCATCAGAATTGTATAGCTTAGACCATCTCCACCGCGGGGAGTGGTTTGAGTCGCTATGTTTCCAAGTTTGGCGACTGCAGCACATTTTTAGCACTGCAGATTAGTTAATTTTTGCACTGCAAAGGTTCTAATTGTGCTTCATGAGCTGGTGAAAGGTAACCCCCAAACAAAAGGGTGTGTGGTGGAGCTGTTGTGTTGTGATGTTTGGGGGATAAGCTGAGTATTGATTGTTGGGAATCACAGGGATTTTCCGTGATACACAACTTTGGCAATGCTATCTTGGGAGCTACAGTGTTTGTAGATGTACAAATGGTTTAGCTCCCGAGCGGCAAAAAGCTATTTTTTAGACCCGTTTAGCAGCTCCGGTGGAGGTGCTAAACAGGGGGTCAGGGGCTAAATTTAGCATAGCACCGCAATTTAGCCCCTGCGGTGGAGATGCTCTTAGGATTCCAGACAATAGCCTGGTTCACTTAGGGCATCTGTCAGCAGCATGTCAGCAAAGTATAACCCAAACCACCAGCCAATTTGGCTGGGAACACTTGCTGACGTGTGATTATGGATTTGCTAAAAAAGCCCTAAGTGAACCGGGCTAATAGCCCAGTTCACATAGCTAAATTTTAGCACATGTCTGGTTAAACATCAGCAACCTTTATCCCATGCATCAGCAAGTCATCAGAATCCCTGTTCACATAGCAGACAAAGTTATATCTCCCCGGCTCCCCCAGCACTCTCTTTCATCCATCCGGAATCTGCTGAAGCTACTCCCCATTTGCAGAGCATGGGGGGGGGGATAAATAAACCTTATGTGAGGTTTGCTGATGAGGCCCCTATGTGAACCAGGCTAATACTTAAGTTCACAAAGGTATCTATGAGTATTTGAGGATGCCTATTGGCATAAAAAAAATGCTGCCCTCTCATTTCCAGAGAATGATGGATACTGAGTTCAGAAAAGAACTTGATGAGAAGTGGGTTATCATTTATATAGATGATATCATTTTCATGTCCAACACAGTGGAAGAATATCTTCACAGGATTGATAGAATCCTGAAGATTGTAATTAACATGAACATGAAGATCTCCCTCAAGAAATGTAACTTTGGATTTTATCAAATCAAAGCACATGGACACATTATGTCAGGGCTGTACACTTGCATAGACAATAATAAGGTAGTATCAGTCTTAAAAAAACCTATTCCAGTGAATATAAAAGAGATTCAGTCCTTTCTATCTTTTGAAGGATATTACAGACAGCATATAGAAAATTTGGCTGAAATTGCTTGGTCCTTGCCTGAGTTATGCAGGTCAGATGAAGTCTATGAGATGACACATCAGAGGATCCTAGCTTACAATAAGCTGAAAGAAAAAATTACCTCTGCACCTTGTGAATCCCCTCTTGTAGACTTCACAAATACATCACAGATTATTTAATCCCAGTCTGAATGTTGTATTTAGTCCCAGCTCTTCCCTCCTACTCCTAGCTTGGTAGAGTTCTTCCCTCTCCAGTGCTAGGTATGTCTTCCAGCCACTCTTTCCTCCTTTCCTTTCCTAATACCTTCTAGTTGTACTTACAGAGAGTTCTTCCCTCTCTAGTGCTAGCAATCCATCCCACCATTGGTCCTAGAAGCTCTCTCCCTGGCTATTGAGCCTTGTATTGGTCCTTCCAGAACAAACAGTGAAGAGTCAAAAGCGGACTCTTACACACATCTACTACTGTTTCCTGACTGGAAACTCCCTTTCAAGTTATATGTTGATGCTTGTATGTCTGAGCTATGCCTTAAACCAAGTACAACTCAGAGAGGTCCTATTGTCCTCATTTCTAGACAACTGAAAAAAATGAAGCAAAATATGGAGCTAGCCAACAAGAATGTCTTTTATATAATACTAGTATGAGCACTAGAAAAAATATATACTTACTTAGATAGGAGTGTTGTCAGCCTACCTGATGCCAAGGAATATTCCTTCTAGCTACAGGAGGTGCAAGATAGCTTAAAATTAGAAAATAGTATTTCTTGTGGGCAGTTTTGAGCGTGAGAAAGTGGGTTTTATGGAGGTATATCCAATTATATTGGGTTAATAAAAAAAGAAAAGAAAAAATAATAATAAGGCAAAGATTTATCTTATTATTAAATTTCCAGAGGGGCCTGCAAGCAGGGTTGTTTTGGATCCCTCTAAAAGGTGTCTTGCCACAAGTGCAGAGGACTTAGGTACCTTTCCACAAAGAAACTGGGGCCTGTTGGAACAAGGGTGGTTTTGTTCCCAGTAAAAATAGAGAAATGTGGAGAATTTAGAGAAGTGTTATTACTCACTAGAAAAAGGACTTCTCCAAAGGCTCCAGGGAGTTGAAGGTGGTTGTTGGTGAGATTCAGACAAAGTTAAATGAGGAAAATTGAGTTGCTGGCTGGTTGTAATCAGGAGGAACTGGATTGTAGTGATTTCTGTGGTATAATGTCTGAGGCTGGGATCTAAAATATGGGGGGAGAAGGGCCCTCTTAAATATAATTTATGGGTCCCCTGTGGTCACCTTGCTTCGTAAAAAATAGTGGTTTGTGGCCTGGATAGCCTGGTTGGGTTGTAGTAGCCTGGCTTTGCTGTATTTAGCGGGGTTGAGCCAAGTATTGCTACTTCCTAGCCAGGGCCTGGTATATTGGGCTAAGCCCAGCTTGTAAACCCTTTTGTTACGTCTCTTTAGACTAGTTACACATGTGTAACCATCTGTATCTTCATGCTTTGGGCCTGGCTTGGCCTTTTCTGGTGTTGCCATGGTCCAATTTATTTTAATTGGCCTGGCCAGGTTGCTACACTACTCCTAGTGTACCCTGGCTATTTCAGAAATTTACATGACCCCAATGGGTCCTCTGAGTCGTTTGGAACTCCTCCTCACTCTCTGGGCCATTGTACTAGGTGTACTGGGCTGTTAAGCATCATTAAGCCCCTCAAAGTAGCAATTTAGAGCCTTGGGGGCTTTGGGAGGTCCTGTATGCCTCAGAAAACATCAATGAGATTGTTTTCAAAACATCTTCAAGATATTTGTATGGTTTTTTATATTTATATTTAATTTATTAATGTTTTTAATCCATTATTTTAGACATACTCTGCACTGAAAGAAAAACTCACTCAACTGCCTTCAGTTGACATGTAACTTGCCTTTGTGAACAAAGGCAACTTGAATGTCGACTTCAGGCAGTTGATTGAGTTTTTTCTTTCAGTGCTGGCACTTTCCAGGGTGATTTATTGGGAAAATAATGGAAAAACAAAAAAAAGTAACATGATGAAAAACAAAACAAAGTAATATGTTTTTATTCCTATTTTTCTTTTACTTTATTCTTAGATTTTTTCTTACTTTATTTTTAGATGTTTTCTTACTTTATTCTTAGTTTTTTCCTTACTTTATTCTTAGATTTTTTTATATGTTTTATTTTTAATTTATTAGTTGGCTTTGTAATAGTAGCCAGCTGACACCAGGGCTATTTCTGTGGCACTTGCATGCAAGTGCTTTCACTTCATTTTCTTGAATAACCTGTTGGTAAATTGTGTGACGTTGGTTTGAAGTACATTACAAGTCAGGTTGAACTCAAGATGAAGTTGCTTGTAACTTGTGTTGATGTCAAGCTCAATAATCAACCTGATGTTACCCAAGTCAAGCTGTTATCATCCTCTACTCATGAATAAATTAGATCTTCAAGCCACCTGACAAACAATAGGCTATATTTCTGCCTCCTCCAATTTCTATTTAAATCAGATTTCAAGTATCAAAATACTGTTTAGGATCATAAGTAAAATGATGTGATTCATGCTGGAGTCTGTATGTGTTTTATTGAAATAATCATAGCTCATATCATCTTGGTCACCATTTTATGACTTTGATATTATTTTTTGATGTTTTGATCACATTGAGAATGTGGATGAAAGCCTTGCTAGTGAGCCTTCATCAATTTATAAATCCAAGTCTGATAGAGATGTGACAACAGTCATCCACCAGACACCATTCAGTATTAAAAGGCTCAATCACTCCTGAAAACTGCAATAAAAGAAGCTTAAAAAAACACAACCCTCCTCAATGACAAAAATTTGTTAGAAAACCAAACCTTTGCACATGGTTCAATCACCTTATTCATCTTTTAAGCTTGACTCTCAACTAAACTGATGGTGCAATTGATGATATCAAATCACAGGTAAGCCTGGAAAAAAAAGACAAAAATTTGGTTTTGGTGAGTCTGTGTCCAGTCGGTTTCTCAAACACCCACTCACACCCACACACACAAAAACTTGGAAGGCCAACCAAATAGCCTCTGTGATTCAATCATCTCCTTTTTCCTCCTCCAAAGATGACCCAATCCTGCTTCTAATCTCCCCCAAGCTTGTATTCAAATCTTTCAAGTCTATTGTGTTGAGTTTTTTCCTTTGCTTTTGCTGAAACAAAAGAGCAGAAACCCCTCAGCCTGCAGCTGGAATCTTGTCACCATAATGTACGGCCGTACATTATGGTGAAAGGGAATAATCACAGCCCTCAGCAACTCAGGTGTCACAGCACCACAAAATGCTTTACATAATCAACCTTATTTTTACTCTTGGCTGTTCCTCAAAGAACTGTGATTGCATCATGACTGAGGGCTTTGTTTATATTGGTGAAGGGTTGGATGTGATTTCAACATGACATGAAGCCAAGTTGTAATCAGATTACCAAAGATTTGTAGGTGACTTGCGGAGGATATCAACTGAACTTGGGAACAAGTTCACCAACAATCAGGGCAAACTTGTGAATGACTTACAAACAACACATAACAGGTATCAGCTCAGTTTCCAAGGAAACAGCCCTGGTGTGACAAGCTTCTTTGACGTCATCACTAACTGCACTGCTTTGAAATCCTTGCTCAACATAAAAACACCCAATAGACATATTTTGGGATGGCAGATAGCAATTCAAGAATATAGAGGTAACATGAACTGCAAAAAAAACTTTCTCAACTACCTGCAGTTGACATTCAGAAAGTCCAATGAAGCTTGTGGTGTTACTCAAACCTTTCTGCAAGAGTAATTCAACCAAGCTTTGATGGAAAGTCACTGTACATACTGCACAGTGACTGTGCCAAAAAATCTACATATGCAGACAGGTGGAGTTTGGATGGCAGCTTGACTGGAGAATTCTGCATCTCAACTGCAGGAAAATGACTGAGTTTTTATTGAAGTGATGACTATCATACACAGGGAAGGTCACTACAAACATTATGTACATTCCCAGCATGGACAGTGGTTGAGTTACATGGGACAGTGGTTAGTAATACAGTGGTTACATGATTTTATTTGGTAAATTTCATCACATTTTGTGCACTAAATAAAATATATGTGATTTTTGAAATATGAAGGTGGACATTCATGGTTGATGAGCACAGAAGTTCAAATGTGATGCAAAATGTGACAAAAATTTACCAAAAAAAGCATGTAACTGCTGTATGACTAACCACTGTCCTGTGTCACTCAACCACTTTCCATGCTGGGAATGTACTTAATATTTGTAGTGGGTAACATTCACAAAAATGCTGATGGTTTGAGCAGGTGGAATCCACCAAATGATCCTAGTAACCCTGCTTATGATCCAGAAGAAGGAGAGGATGGCATTAGATTCCCTATTATGGGCATACATGTATCCTACTTTCCAATCTGAATTCTTTCACTCAGTTAAAGAAGAGTATGACAAAGATAGAAATTATTTGGTTCTTATACAAATCCTCTCTAAAGAAAAAAAAAATCTTGCCTTGATTGAATCCCTTCAAGAGTCTTGGAAAAAAGATTATCAGGACTATGACAAGGGTTAGAACTATGAAGGAGATAGAGAAATGTGTCCAACAGTCTGGTGGGGGGAAAGGGAAAAGGTGAAATTTCAGTGACTTCTGACTGTCTGGTGATAAAAAAGGGGACAGTGGACATGTCACCCAATGTCTTTTGGTGAGCCAACAGCCATCACTGCAAAAAAAACTTGCTCAACTGCCCCAGTTGAGATGCAGAATGCTCCAGCCAAGCTGCCATCCAAACTCCACCTTTTTCATGTGTAGATTTTTTGGCACAGTCACTGTGAAGTGTGCACAGTGACTGTGAATCAAAGCTTGGTTGAATCAGTCTTGGAGAAAGGTTGGAGTAACACCACAAGCTTCCTTGGACTTTCTGAATTTCAACTTCAGGCATTTGAGCAAGGTTCTTTTGAAGTGTCCCCAATGACATCCCTTTTCAACTGGTAGAGGTAAATTGTATGGACAGGGAGGGTATGATGCAGAGTTGGTAGAGGTATGTGATGGGGTACCTAGGGGCATGATTTTGGGGCAATGATTTTCCATAGTTGAGATAGATGTATGGAAAGTATGAAGCAGGGCACTCACACACTTATGGAGAGGAAATGAATCTGCTCATTCTTTCTTGTTTAATGCATCCTCTGAATCCCAAACTGTTCATTAATGGTTGTATCATAAATTCTGCATCATGATGATAGAAAACATGCAGAAGTCAACAAAAACTAAAAGTGAACCATTTTTTTTCTTGCATGTGGAGGTGGAGGTGGTGCCTTGACAAAGAATAATCTGCTTAAGCTCACTGCCAAAAAAAAAATTGGTTAGGTGAAAATCAGTTAATCCAGGATGAGAGCCACCACCTTATATAATGGAGGACTTCATGTTAGTCTTTATGGCTTGATTTAGATGGGCTCAATCTAAATCTAAATTGCTAATCTGGACATAAGCTTGTGCGCATTATTCCTCTCATGATGTGGAAATATTAGCCGGAGGCAGCTTCACTAACAAAGCTGCCTCTGGGCCAGCTTTGCTCGCGCCTGCGACAGACCCTACAGGCGCTCAACAGCTATGGAATATTGCCAGGTGAGGAAACTGATCAATGGGCCTTGTGGTGCATGCACTGATACAGGTTGGTTTTGGTGGATCAAGAAGCCGTTGGCCCAAACCAACCCTTTCCATTCCGGGCTAACCTGAATCAAGTCCTTCACAAGGGTTGATGATGCCATGAAGCTGCCGTAGAAGCTGCGTCGCCAAGTTGCCAACCCGGTGATGTTGCACTGCTGGATGGAATTCGGAGTCTGAACAAAGCCGCCAACTGGCGTATTGTTTTTTTTTGCAGCTGAATACGTCCTTTGTTCAACACGGGTCGTGTTGTCCGAAGAACCAGCCGCAACACGCATGGCTCACTGAATGTAAGCACCCAACGGCGACAATTGATTGCAAACGGCAAACACGGCTCCTGAGTAACTGAGCACCCTTTGTGTGTGATAGGCTCATTCCCTTTCCCTTGCGGCTCCCTTTTTATATGCCTTTCTTTCTCTGCCCAATCTCCCGTCATCCTGGTTCCTCTGGACCCTCTCAAAGCGCCATCACATCCCCTACCACCACGCCTCGAGGAAAATATAATCCCCACTATCTCCTCCTGCCAAACCGAAAATTTGCCCACATCACGCCCTTCTAAGCCCCAGTCAAAACTGTTGACCATCTTCAATCGAGTCCTTCAAAGCATCAGTTTTTTTTTTGTTCATTCTGAAGCGACTCTTCCAACGCATCGTACTGTCTATCTTTTACCTCTCACGTCTCCTTGGTTATACAACCTTAGTATGAGGTGCGATAAGGATAAAGGGGCACGTAACCGAGATACCAGCCTTAGTAAGTGAAATGGAGTAGCTCGCGATGTTGCCCAACCAAGTTCTCTTGTAATATTGACAAATACCTATCTATCTCACCGTTTCTACTCTGCAGAGATGACGCTTGCGCAACGCATCCGGCGTGCACCCCCGCGAGGCGTTCGCCCAGGTCATCGTCGTCGGCGAACGCGATCTCGGCGCCCAGCTAAACTGCCATACTTGCATCGATCTGCGAAATCGCGCTGCTTGAGCGAAATGGTACAAGCGAGGCTAAAAAAGTCCACCAGGGTCGACCATCCAAGAGTTTGGACCATGCGCTTATATTACCCCGATGTCCCGCAGAATGGGCTTGGTACTCCGCCTTCACCGTACCCGGAAGCTCAAGGCTTCCTTCGTAGTCGACGTGATCGTCCTCGTGTGGCCGCAAAGCTACAGCAATTCAATCACAACCTGCCACATGGCCGCGATGCCGAACGTCCCCACAAGACTATGAAGATATTAACACCTAATCGATCTCGCTTCAGCTTCGGGATAAGTAATCAACACTTCTTCGTATGTTCTCCTAAGTAATCAACACTTCTTCGTATGTTCTCCTAAGTAATCAACACTTCTTCTCAACTTGAACTCCAGTGCTGATGCCAACCTTGCATCTTGCGCCCCGCCAGTCAATCCTTTGTTTGTGTATATTACACCACATTTTGGTATCTTAACAAGTTAATATCGCCCCCATAGAGTTCCTTGTCAGATGTGTAGCAACATTCACATGTTGCAGAAATTTCATGTGCTTTGTATGCACCAGCCTCTTTTCTTTTTTGAAACTTCTTCAACTTATGATGTTTGAGACAATACCAAACAATAGCAGTGCATAAATATTCCTGCCTGGAAAATAACTTTCTGTGTGAAAAATCTAACCTTGGGGAAAAAAATGAACTCATTTTTGGAACTGCACAGTTGTGTGGAGCTTTTTTAAGCACTGAAGGGCTTAGTGCTAAACCTAAACTCCAGCCTTTTTCTGGTGGACTACCATTAAGTTTCATGTCCAAACAAAATGTGGAAGTTGGAACTAGAAGGTCTTGATGAATGATTTTGGGAAGCATCAAGTTTAGCTCATTAGTTGCTTATTATTATGGGTCAGCCTTTATGAACACCAAAATTTTCCCACATGCACACCAAAATGGAGTGCATTGGTCTGCACACCAAAGATTGATGGTGTGCATTGCTGTGCACATCAATGTTCTTGGTGTGCACAACAATGCACACCAAAAAACTCATGTTTTGGTCTGTACAACAATTTACACCAGAACCAAGACTCCAGTTCACCACAAAAATCCATTATGGTTCTGGTGTGGATTGTTGTGCACACCAAAAACACACCA
>SMGU01004129.1:0-12039 GCA_004348175.1 Puccinia novopanici
ACCAAGGAAATGGAAGGAGATGGTCCTACTGGTGCTTTAGTGTTGGCCAATTATTTTCAAACAATCAAGACTTGAAGAAGAAGGAAGCAGCTGGTGCCTGATAAAATGCCTTTCATCCAATGTATCACAAGATGATAACCAAGCTTGAGGAATACCAGGAAGAGGCGCTTGGATGTGAGGCCTTGCTCATGGCCACTTTGCTTCGCCCTGCCGTCTGACTCAGATTTATCGCTCATTGCTGGCCAGAAAAAGAAAAAGAAGCATGATAACTTCTGGAAAGAATTTCACCAAGCAAGAGGCACTCCTGAAGAAGAACAAGGATGATATTGAAGAATTAGAGAAGGACACTCCAAAAGTCAATAACAATAATATCTTTGATTTGTTCAATGCTCCTCCCAATTCTGCAGGAAGCTCAGAACTAGAGCCTATGTCAAAAATGGATTTCTCAACAGGTCCAGCTGCAAAGGATCTGAAGAGCGTTTTAATATGGTTGAAGTTATGTAGTTTATATTTCTAAGTTTTAAGCATTTTAATATTGATTTATTTTTATCCTTGTATTATAGGATTATTCAAACATGTTTCCTGTCCTATCCTCTTTGGCCAAAGACTACTTAGCAACATCAGCATCATTTTGTGCTGCTGAGCAAATGTTTTCCTCAGCAGCTGATGTCTGCTCCAGTGGTTGTGGGAGTTTGAAGCCACGGACAATTGAGAGGTGTGTGAGTAGTCATATGTGGCTCAAACAAGGATTCAAGTAACAGGAAAGTTTGAGAAGGCTCAAAAGATTGTCAGAAATTATTTTGATTTCTCTCAACAATCTTCTAAAAATTAACTTGGTTTTATCTTTTATCTCTCATTGTCATGCCATTATCGTTTACATTTTGTGCTCTTCAGAAAATGTTCAATATATAGATACTGTTTATCAATCATCTTCTTTGTTTCTTCCAGTAATCATAACACTGTTCTCCTCCACTACCATCACTGGGTTAGCTTACCTGTTAGCTGGAGTTACACTAACATGTAGCATTAGCATAGCTGATTCAAAAGCTATGCTACTTGTTAGCGCAGCTTTTTTGACAACTAACAGTGCTACAACACCGCTAACAGAAATCTGGTTAGCGTTAGTTGTTTTGGGAGCACAACTAACGCTACGCTAAAGCTACATTTCTTTTTTTTCAAAATCCTGTAGTGTTAGTTTTCAAAATTTGGCGCTAACCGTAGCTTTAATGTAATGTAGCTTAATAAGCTAACGCTACGGGTAGCATAGCTGGCCCACCATTGGTGGAACGCCTGCGGCACAATATCTCACTGACGCTAATGCTGCTCGGTACAGCATCATCCCGGGATAAGCTACTTTGGAGTTCTTGCTGTGACTGTTACAGAAGCCACAGTGAAAAGGTGCCACTTTGAGCACTTTTGAAGTGGAAATTAGTAAGTTTTTTTTTATCAAGGTGTATCATATTGGCAATGAATGCTTACGTACCATTACCATTTTGTTTTTGTAGCTGCCTTGTATGAATCACTACCCACCCCCAAATTCAGTGTTGGTTCTGGAAAATGCCAGAATTCACCAAGGAGGGAAGATCGAGAGTCTCTGCCAAGCCGCAGGTGTCAAGATTATATACCTTCCGCCATATTGTCCAGAATTAACCCCATCAAGCTATGCTTTTCTCAACTAAAAAGCAACCTTCGCCAAACCCAAGCCCTAGTCAATAATCCCAACCCCTCTTGGACGATTCAGCTCACTTTCTATGATGTTGTATCTACCACCTTGTTACGCGAGTTGTACCGCCATTCTGGTTATTACTGCCTTTCTATTGAGAAAATTGCAGAGCTTACTTATGAATAGTTTTTTGTTTTTTTATTTTCTTCCTTCTGTGCTATGTTTTGTCTCTTTGTATATGAATCAACTTCAAAAGATGAAATGAAAAACATTGTGCGAACTCATAACTAAATACCCTTTAGGTACATGTGAGATAAATAAGAGCTCTGTCACCTGATATATAAGCAGGTTCAAGATACTAGGACTTAGACATGTAGATTGGTGACTATACTCAAAAGTTCTTCTGGCACAGGAGAGGCACAAGTCTGGAATGGGAGAGGACAACAAGTTGCTCTATTGATTCATCATATCATAAGCACGTGTATCAATTGCTTATCTTATTCAGCAGACATACAGGCCATATCACTCAGACATTTTATGAGATTTGGAAGACATGGACACGACCCGAGATAGTGAGAGATAATTGTAGGAGGCAGACATGCAGACAGCAAGAGAGAAATGTAGGCAGCAGACATGCAGCACAAACCGCACGGCTTCAGGCACACTACAGACATGTGGAGAGACAAATAGAAAGCAGACAGGAAGGACACTCGCAAGGTAGCAGACACACACATAGAGGGAGTGAAATCAAATAAGGCAGAAAGGTGGACTGATGAGAGGAAGATCTCCTATTGGGTTTTGGCTAGGTGAGCCTTGTATTTGCTAACATTGTTCCAAAGCTTGCTGATGACACCAATGTTGAAACCAAGAGCCTTTAAGTCTTGGACGGTGAGGGACTTGAACATTTGGAACTGATTGATATTGTTTTCAATGAGAATCTCAAGTATTTCATTGCGCTTGTGGACGGCAATTGAGATGAAGGCAAGGTAATCGTGCATTGAGTCCGAGGTGTCGCCATATTTGGATGAAGGTGGTGTAGATCATTTGTGGTGGGCTTGATTGTTCTGATTCAATAGCCACTTGTTTAATTCCATGATGGAGCTAGTGGTGTCACTCTCAACAGTGGGTGCCTTCGCTGGAGAAGCCTTCCTCTTGGTAAGGAATTCAATATTGGCTGGTGGAGAGTCCAGGCTGACGCCTGGAACACAAGCACACTGGGAAAAAGATAATGGACATTATTAGCTATGTTCAATAAAAGGATTATTATAAAATCAAATGACTCACCAAGTCCTTGGCCCACTTGGTCACATTGCCTGAGGTGAGAAGGATAAACCAATTGGCATTGCAGGGATCCAGATACACAGGATGAATTGGGTCGTACTCCTTGTTCATGCCATAATTTTTGTATATTTCCTTGATGTGGATGTCAAGGTCCTCAAATTCCACACCCTTGGATCCCTCCTTTAAAATGAATCAGAGGAAAAAAAAACTCACATCACTTGCGTCACCACAATCATCGTCAGGTCCAGCTTTTTTCGCTGAGAAGAACCTTGCTGACGAGCATCAAGTTGTTTCATCGTCCTAGCCAAGAGATTCTCCTTTCAAATCTTTATTTCGGCATCTCGCGGGTTATCCATCCAAACAATTATCCCTCCTTTCACTTGAGAGGAGGCGAAAATCTTGGAAATCCACTGATTGAAAGAGGTGGTATCAAAGATAAAATGGGGACTGGAATTTGGAAACTTCTTGTTTTTCAAGATATAACCCTGATAGTAGGTGGGATTGATTTGGTGCCATCGATGATCATGCGACCAATTTTGCTAAAATCCTCGTCACATTTGTTTGCCACAAGTTCTTGAAAGGCATCCAAGGTCATGTTGTTTTTGGGAGAGAAGGATAGTGAGAGATCAGAGTGTGGTTTTAAAGGAACACAAGTGGGTTTTTGGTTTTGGCATTTTTCTCACTACAGAATAATTGAAGCTGATTGCGCATTCGAATGGCAAGGGGGGATTGTTGAGAGGTGTATTGATCTGAAAAGAAGTGGGGGTTGAAATGAGAGCTTGGCAGTATTGGTTCATCAATTGGGAAGAGGTGAGAGTAACACTGCTGGGGGAATTGAAGTCATCAATGTATCACTGGCAGTAAAACCTTGGATTGTTGAGATGTTGGTGGCCAATTCCAAACCAGAAGGGCTAAAGTAGTAGTTCATGGCTGTGACAATGTAAGCAAGACAAAAAAGTACTGTGCGAAGGGGCTCAAAAAGCTGATGGAGTGTGCCTGAGGAGAGTTATCATCAACATTAGCTCCTTATATACACATTGGATAGATTCTAAACAGCAGGGAAAAACGAACCAACACAAACTGCCTGGTCATTTGGATCTGATTGAATCCAATTGATGTTGTTGACACCTGAAAGGATGTGGTATTCCATCAAGTACCGTGCTCTGTGGGATCAAATTGGCGGGAGCGGAATAAGGTTGAAGGAAGTCAGATCCGGGCAAAACCTCTGCCTGCAATGAATGAACCACGGGGAGATTGTTATAGTACCGTTTCCTGTGAGTCGGAGCGTTGGAAGGGGTGGATGGATGCACTGGGAGGGTTTGTTGGATGGGTTGCAAGAGGCTGGTGGCTGAGTACTGTGCTATGTGGGTTCCAATCGGCGGGAGCAGAATAAGGTTGAAGGAAGTCAGATCCGGGCAAAAGCCTCTGCCTGCAATGAACAATCCACGGGGAGATTGTCATAGTACCATTTCCTGCAGGTCGGAGCGTTGGGAGGGTTGGATGGAAGCGCTGGGAGGCATTGGTGGATGTGTTGCAAGAGGTTGGTGGCCTGTCTTGAAGTTATCAGTGGCCATAGATAATGGGTTCCGATGTGTCTCGGATCCGGTATCCAATATGTATTTATTTAAACAATAAGTACATATTATTTATTTATTTAAGTATATGTATTTATTTATAATGTCTGCACATGTCGGGCAGAAACTAAAAAAAAAAAAATTATAACTGTAAATATTAGGATACCTGTAAATATTATGATACCTGTAAATATTATTATACATTTAATATTATTATACATTAAATATTATTATACCAGTAGATATTATTATACCTGTAAATAACAATATTCACCTCAAAAAGCAGTGTCTAGCTCACAAGAAAAATTATTTCTCAAAAAAATATATATCAGAGTAAAGAAAATAGATTCAAAACTACTTCTGTCTTTAAGTTTAATATCAGCCACATTTTTCATTTTTTTCTTCTTTTCATTTTTTCATTTTTTTATCCTCATTTTTCTGCTATCCTGAAATCTGGTGTGCTGGGTGATTATGAACACCAAAATTAATCTTATTGGTATATTGGGACCTAAAATGTAATATTTCTGACTTCAAATTGGGTCCACTGGGATTTATGGGCTCCAGATCTCAGCTGAATCTAATTGCACCCATTTGACCACATTTGAACTCTGAAAAGTTAAATTTCTAGTTTTTCTATATTGTATATGACTGAAGATCTTGATGATAACCCTAAACCATGATCTTAAAATTTCATACATCATTTTTTCTTCTCCCACTGCAAGAAAAAATCAATCAGCAGCCTGCAGTTGACATGCAAGTTTCCTTTGTGCACCACCAAAGGCAACTTGCATGTCAACTGCAGGCTGTTGATTGAGTTTTTCTTGCAGTGTCCTCTCTCTCCACCCATTCTCTAACTCCTGTTCATCTAGAGGCTAGTACACTGCAAAAAAAATCACTCCATTGCCTGAAGTTGAAATGTAGCATACTCCAATAGAAACATTAACCATGATTGTTCACTGTTTTAAAATTCCATTTCATCACTTTTAATTTATAAGACTCTCTCATCAATCAGCATTGATTTGATTAACATTTTTCTTTTATCTTGTTTGAATGTAATATAATTCCTGGTATGATGAGTCTGAATATTAATTGATGATCATGAGTGGATATTCTCCCATAGGCACATTAATTCATCACAGTTTTTATACAGCAGTTCCCAAAAAGGTTGTGGTTGGGAACAGCTTGGGTTTTCTTTTTTTTTTTTTTTTTTTTTTGTGTCACAAAGTCATAGCACCCAAAACCTGTACTGCAGCAAATACAGGGTCAGAAAACACCCTGAAGGCTTCTTGAGCCTTGAAGCCAGCCCAGGTTTCAGGCGACGTTGTTCTGTTTTGCTGGCAAAAGGGCCAACTTGACACAAAAAATTGAGCGGAATCAAATGAGACTAATTTCATTGTCCCAAAGTCCCAAACAATAAGTTGCCTTTTTGAGGCTGACTTGCTGGGGCTGTACACCAAATTTTGGCCCAAAAAAATAGGAAAACAAATCCAAGCAGTTCCCAACCGCAAGAATTTTGGGAACTCCTTTATTAGGAATGAGAAAACAGCTCAAAAAACATGAATTTTGAAAGCCTTTCTCATCCCATTTTCATTAATAATCATTCATTCGTCAAGCATTAAATGTTTTTCTTGTAAATTCATCTTTTATCTTTTTTGACTTGAATATTTTAACACTGCAAAAAAAACCCACTCAACTGCCTTCAGTTGACATGCAAGTTGCCTTTGTGCACAAAGGCAAGTTGCATGTCAACTTCAGGCAGTTGATTGAGTTTTTCTTGCAGTGATTTTTCCTGGTATGATGACTCTGATGATGAATTGACAATCACGGGAAGATATTCTCCCATGGAAACATTCATTCATCACAGTTTTTATAATGGGAATAATAAAACAGCTCATAAAATTTGAAGCAAGAAAGCAACCAATTGCTTGATACCAAGCAGTGTAGCCCAGAAGCTATCATCAATCCAGTTGATAAATATTGAACAAAAGGTCTTTTGGTTTTGAACCAAATGTGTTAGACACAACAGTGACTAACAAGACAAGAGAACCTGAGCAGCAAACCTTTTGTTTTTGAACCAAATGTGTTAGACACAACGGTGACTAACAAGACGAGAGAAGCTGAGCGGCAAACCTTTTGGTTTTGAACCAAATGTGTTAGACACAACGGTGACTAACAAGACAAGAGAAGCTGAGCGGCGAACCTGAGAGAGAAACACAAAAGGTTGGGAATAATGAAGATAAAGAGAAGTGAAGCAAAGGAGAAACAGACCTGTGACGCAGGAGGAGGGACAGTGACAATGTGAGACACAGAAAGAGAAACCAAGAAATCAGATGAGAAAAAGAAGAACAAGCTTTAGATTGATCTTAACTATATATATCCAAGAGAGAGAATTAGGTTTCAAACTTTGAGTGTATCACTACTCCGCATCCTGTAGTGCACTGCAGTGGGATCAGAATGTATCCCTGGAACCCTAAGTTCAACAATAAATTTGTTAGGATGTGTAGCATGTGTAGTGAAGTTGAGCATAGCTTTTCTGTAGCTCAGTCTAGTGTAGCATAGTTCCCAGTGAGCTATGCTACACTATTTGTTAGCTGGAAAAAGGTTACACTAAAGATTCTTCAAAATTCTGTTAGCTCAAGAAAACCTACTCAGACCTCACTCTTTCCAAAAAAACACCCCGCAAAGGAAAGGCTCTCGGGTCTTGACCTTTCAAGGCTTGGTGGTATCTTGGCCCCACAGAAGTGCCGGCTGTCTTCCATGGGCTGGGGCATCTTGTCCCTCCTTCCATGGCACATACAAAAATTCAAGGCCAAATCAATAATGTTAGGGCGCTCCAAAGTTGGCTCTCATATGCATGAAGGCTGTTTTGTGGAAAGTCAAGGAATCAAAGGAGTTGCAAGGACTACTTGAGCAGGCAAGGTACCATCCTGTCTGTCAACATTCATTCATTAAAAAAGATAAAAAGTGACCTGCATGCATGCACACATCAACTTTGACGCCCATCATTGTGATGAAGTTGTATGGCCTCATTATTTGCCACTTTTTTCCTATACTAGCTGGCCGCTAAGTTGGTTTGTCTCGGAAACACGCGCATCCAGGAGCATGTAGCACACATGCCATGTGGATGTGCTCCCAGGGAATCGCGTATGTAGTAGTCCATTGTTGCCACAACATCAACATCATACTTGTTGGGATTCATGAATGGCAAGAGAACAAAAGCGACCATCGGAATGACTCAACAGAAAGAGAGAGAGAGGGACACGGTTTTAAGATGGATAGATCCGAGAGCAAAGATGACCACGTTGGAGGGAAACAAATGGTCACATTTTCGTTATCTTTTGCCACGACGACGAACTTCGTTAGGGTTTTTACCGAAGCCGATGACGGGCAGGCCGTCCTTACCATAGCGAACAGAGTCGGAGTGGTGGTTGCCGCGCCCAGATGATTTGCGCCCCTTTTCGCCGAGGAACATGGCGGGTTCCCAATCGGGATCGTTCCAGCCACTAAGGGAGGTGAGGGCATGAGAATGGGAGCCCTCCATGTTTTGAAGCTTACGTTCCTCCTTCTGTTTCTGGATCATCACCGATTTGAGTCCCCGTTGGAACTCCTTCTGGTCCTCTCTCAACACCAGACTGGCCCCATTCACCCCCTTCCGTTGCTTCGCTCCCCCCTTCTCAAACGACGCACTCCCCGGCTTGGCCGACGGTATCGAGTACACCGTCCCCCGATTCCGGTATTGGAAGTTCGGGTTCAAGTGCAGGATATATCCTGTGGGTGAGGATGGCGTGTATGTGATCGAGACTCGTGTCAGTGTAGCCCCTCCACATGTTGGACAGAACTTCCGCGTAGGATCTTTACAGAGTCTATCGAAACAAACCAATCAAAGCATCAAAACGAGCATGGCTCAGGTCATTGGAAAATTCAAACAAGAGGTGGTTGGATGAAAGATACTAACTTGAAACACCCGTAGCAGCGCAGAATGAAGGTCTTAACGTCTCGAATTCGTTTTCCACCCACTCCAAGGACATTGAGGCCAATTTGCAAAGCCACGTTTTGCATGGCATAGTCGCCAGTCAAGACGGCTGCCTTCATGGTTGGAGGTTTTGAGGAGCCCTCGCCAACAGTACTAGGGGTGATCAGAGTGTTGACCTCAGAGTACTGCCCGTCGTGCTGCTGTTCCTTCTCGGAGGCAATGTTGGAAGAGCCGCTGGCGGTGACGGCAGGCTTGGGTACCATGGGCTTGCTTCCCAAGGACGGGAAAAAGCCCATATCTTTGGCTTGATGGATGTGCACATTTTCCGGGGTGATCCAACTTGGATCAGAGGCTGAAACGAGCGACGAAGCATCAGATTCTTCTTCAGGTGCTCTGGTGCCCATCTTGATTGGCACCTTGACCCAGTCTATGTCGCTGGCAGCCTTGACAGAATCCGCGAGCGCAGAGTGAGATCCTGCAACGTGATTGACGGCTTCTTGCTGGTCACCAGGTTCCTCTTGAGCTCCAGTTTCAGAAGAAGTCGAGTCCTTGGGGGCGGCCTCCAAGGTAAGCTGGCTGGTTTGTTTTACGAGCTCCTCATGACTTCTGGAGTAATCGGCAGCTGAGTTGGATGAAAGTTCACTAGATACCAAATTCGCGGCTTCAGGGTGAGAGGACTGTGAGTGAACGTCTTCTACAGGTGCATCCAAGCTGACTTGATCTTGCTGTTGTAGTAGTTTACGAAGCTGTCGCGCCTTCTTCTTTTCGGGGTCTTTACCCATTCTTTTCGCTCCCAATGTGTCTCTCAATCTCCAGGTGCCATTTGCTTCAACTTCCACATCGTACGCCAAGGCTAACACCCTAATATCCGCGGCAGAGAGCACCGCAATGTCACCAGTCTTGGTGGCGAATTCCTTGACTGATCAAGGAAACAAAACAAAAAAATCAGTCACACTTGTCTAAAATAAAGCGAGTTGAGAAAGTCGGAAAAGATAAACAGATCCAGATCTCACTCTTGGCAATCCCAACTGCAGATGGCTCTCTGACTTGAAGACCTGTCCACTCATTGCCTGATGGATTCATGGAGTTGTTGTTGAGGGTGGCGTCTAACATTTTCCATTCCTGCTCCAATCTTTCTCGTTGACCTTTCCCCCGGACCTCCTCGATCACATCTTGAGTGGTGACAAACCGATTTGAAAAATGCAGCAACGACGATAAGCTGGACGTCAACAGCGGTGCGGTATCGAGGACAAGTGTTTGGGTTCGGTCGTGACTAGGCATGAGGATTGAGTAGAACCGAAGCTTTCTGTGAGGGGGTCAACCAATCTTCGTAAGGCTGTATTGGTTATGTATGGACGTCTACGCTGGACTTTAAGTAGGGGCCAGTTGACTAGGAGGTTGTGCGACTTCGCTAAAAATCGCACTCAACGAAAAAACTAGGACCGAAATAAACAAACAAACATCAGTTTCTTGTCTGTTTGTTTACCATCGTAATTGGTTACCCACCTTTGAGGACAGCTGTTTGGAGTCAGTCGTTGCGAGACTGCAGACTGACAAGATGTTTTGGGCTGGGTGGGACTCACACGGGGGAAACACATATGCATCTGTCGGTATGCATATTCATCCACCCAAATATTGCAAAATGATGGAGTGCACTCATGAAAGATTCCCATGTTGGGTTTCTCCCTATCTTGATTACAAGAAGGAAACACCCCTTTAAGAATCCAGTCCACACACACACACACAGAAACAAACATGCGTCTACCTCTGTGCTGCTTCCGATCCCCCTTGATTTTTTCCCGGTCGCTAAATTTTAGCTTGAATTTAACAACCTTGCAAATTTGGAGCTCAGCAAGCACCCTTAGGAACCAAGACATCTTTAATCAATCAACCATTCCCTCTTGATGTATGGTGCAAAAACCAGCTGTTACACATTTTTAGCACCAATCCTAAATGCAAACCCCCCAATTATGTATTGTAATTTGTGAAACTCTGAAAAGAATATGTGTCCTGTGGGAATTGAACCCACGTCTCTTATGTCCATGTCAAGTGTACTAACCACTGTACTAAGGACACTTGGAGATGAATGACTGTGAATGGGTCAATGAATGCTACTGGTGTCTATGAAATACCCAATTGGTGGGTGACAGGTGATAATATGGTAGACACCAGCAGTTATGATAAAGCCTAGAGAAGCAGAACCACAATCCAACAGTCTACGTGATCTCTAAAGTATTATGTTGTCTTGGTTATGATAAACCCCTCTCAAGGCACGGGGGGCTGTTGGATTGTGGTTCTGCTTCTCTAGGCTTTATCATAACTGCTGGTGTCTACCATATTATCACCTGTCATTTACAGGCTGTCACCCACCAATTGGGTATTTCATAGACACCAGTAGCATTCATTGACCCATCCACAGTCATTCATCTCCAAGCGTCCTTAGTACAGTGGTTAGTACACTTGACATGGACATAAGAGACGTGGGTTCAATTCCCACAGGACACATATTCTTTTCAGAGTTTCACATAATTCTCAAAATCCTTGGACCAATCGACTTTTTTCCCTTTTTTTGTCAGATAAAGTTATGAAATGTTGATTGTACAAAGTTAGAGAATTGCTGCAGAAAGCCCATTGCTTCCGGCAGCATGTTGCCAATGTTAGGGTTTGGCCTCCACAAACCCTGCAAATACCTTTCAAACACTGACAAGACTCTCATGTGTAGCATGCAGAGTGCTCACATGATTACAACATCCCCCCATGTCTAGCGAGCTGGCCCAACAGAGCAGGTTAGTGAGGTCGATGGCCTTTTCCCCCTCGCTACCATATCCAGAATATTGATGGAATAATAATATCTCTTCTTGAATAACACTACCATGTCGGATTACTATTACTTCACACCAACACCAATCACAAATGATAATCCCAGATTCACTACGGACTCTTTCAACGGTGTGGTACTCTTAAATGTTGAAAATAAAAAAAAAATATTTCTTTTATTCTTTTTCTCTTTTCTTTCTCTCTTTTTCTCTTCTTTTTCGCTATTTTTCTCTCTTTTCTCATACTACAGGCCAGAAATCAGCATATCTGATTGGAGAAACGGACTCTACGGCTCAATTTACCCTATGGTCACCTTGGACGGCAACCTCTCAAACCCCTTGGGTCAGAAGTTACACACCCTCCTTAGCCACCCTTATATATATCAACCAACACCCTTATATTCAACAACCCTTTAAATTTAAACATCACCCTCATTGGGGCTTGAACCCACTACCTCAACCCAACTTTATTCCTCAGAGCCTGAGCCCTTACCAGCTAGGCTATTCACCCTTTCTATAAACCTCAACACCCTTTCCTCAATCTATTACATCACTCATCACTCATAACACCTCTTTATCATCATCAACCTCTGTTCAATCCCCACTCTGATCACTCCTCATCACTCATCACTCCTCATCACTCATCACTTCTCATCCCTCATCACACATCTCATCACTTAACACTCTTCACCAACACTCACCACCCCTCATCGTCATCCATCATCATCATCA
>SMGU01004133.1:0-10301 GCA_004348175.1 Puccinia novopanici
TTGTAAGAGCACCACATCTTGGACTGAGGTCCGCTTAAGCTAGCTCCACTTCACTGTATGTAACAGTGCCATACATAAGCCACTGTTCCCTCTTGCCCTTCACTCACTCACAAAACAAACATTTGCAACAAGCATGAGAATATATGTCATGAGCATAACAAAAAGATGAAGCAAATCACAAGTTAATCAAGACAGGAGCAAAGAGTCGTGGCTCTCAGACTGAGCGGGTGAAGAATAATCAGTCTGAGAGGATGTAGCATTGGGAGGAGGAGTATGAGTAACCAATAAACTATCAGAGCGAACAATCGGGACAGATGGAGGCATGTTATAACCGCAATGTCGGTATAAGCTACTACAAAGTTCACGAGACATTACATTGGCAGCTGTTTGCTGGACTTCCCATTCTGGATTTGAAGTGAGAGACAAGGCTTGAGATTTGCAGAGCCGACTCTTGATTGCTGCAAAACAGAGCTCAATCGGATTGAGCTCTGGGCAGTAAGGTGGCAAGAATATCAGCATGACACCTGCGTCATCGCAAAGTTGCTGTACACGGCGTCCCTTGTGGACCTTTGCGTTGTCACATACAAGCACGAGTTGGGGCCTGGATACCTGTTCATGAGGGGGAGCTAAAAGATCCCAGTTAGATTAATAACAAGGCCAGAGGCCAGTATTGAAACGACGATCATCACAACATACCAGGTCCCATTGTAAAAACATTCAAATCGTTTGGCGTTGATGCTGTCCTCTTGCACAGTCATAGCAATCACACCGTCAATTGATATCGCCGGCAACAGGCTGAACCTCTCAGGATTTTTTCGAATGATTGTTCGAGTTGCCGGAGCTCCACGGATGCACGCGCAAATTTCCGAAGCAAATCTTTATCACATACGGCACTCTCATCTGTGTCAGGGAATAAGATAATAAAATCAGGTATTGGTTTTAACAATGCAAGTGTAAAGCAATAACATACCGGTAAAACAAGGAACTCGGCTGGCATAAGTCGCATTCTTTCAATGTAGGCGTACTTCTTGACCAGGCATTTGCGTGAGTTGACGGTATCCGCCTTCTTCAGAGTTATTGCCAAGTGATTAACTAGATTTCATGCACCGCCTCCATGCTCAGGAGAGTTCCACTGTGGTCATAGAGGCGCTCCCGGATTTCTTCCAAAAAAGGCCGGTTTGTCTTGAGGAGCTGGATCATAAACGTTGAGTCCTCCGTTGAAAGGATCCTTGCACGTCCAGATTGTTCGTAGTGATCAGGATTTTTGATGACAGACTTGGTTTCATTGTATAAGGTTATCCATTGGTTGAAGGATTGGCGTGAAATTGGTTGTCCTAGGCTTGTTCGAATTTCATCTCGGGACTTGCCTGTGGGTCATGCGAACGACAGCTACTTTGATGGCAGGGGAGTAAGAAACAAACATGATAATAATTAATATTTTGGGTGTGGGCGTGTGGAGGGGGAGCGAGAACACGATCAGCTAGGGAATGGGGGGGGGGGGAGAGGAAGTTCTGGTGAATGGCGGCCAGGAGAGGAAGTACCGGGAAGGAGTAGTAGGTAATACAACTACCCGATGTGAAAATTAAGGATGAAGTGAATATCCACCTGCATAAAGTTTGTTTAAGGTTGATGCGGGTGGACATGGTGTTTGACAAGTGCTGACATTGCCAGAGGTGGGCAGAAACAAAATGCCGGAAAAAACTAACATTCTAAATGCATAATTTGGCTGGTAACTGTTTTGGGAAAAAGTAGCCAGGTCCAAGCATTCTTGCAAACACAATATAAGTCCTGGCGGGACAAGTAATGGAAAGTGATACAGCGAGTGAAATACAACTAAAAAGGAAGCTACTGAAATACTAATTAATGACAAAACTGCTTTGCGGAAATACTCAGTAGTTGGGCCCTTGGCTTTGACAGCCCACCAATTCTAAGCAGATGCCCATGACCTGTAAAAATTGTTAATCAGCACAGTGATGAACCTGTAAAAAATTGTTAATCAGCACAGTGATGAACCTGTAAAAAAATAATCAGCACAGTGATGAACCTGTCAAAAATGTTAATCAGCACAGTGATGAAGCTGACGACGGGCAGGATGGCGTATGGATACGTAAGGACTGACCAAGTCCAATTTCCATCTATGTTCACATCGATTGTCGGCGAGCGGGTTGGAAAAGAACTTTTGATCGACACACACATTCAACAGCAAGGAGAGCTGTTGTCCTCTGTTGTCCCCTGCGGCATCCGTCCTTGCCATTATGACTGTCAGAATTTCGATCCTTCTCTCCGCTCACATACTCACAAATCCAAATCAACAATCTCCTTCAATTCTTGATCCCCCTTTCATTCTTATTCTTTTTGTCTATTCCATCATAAATTTGATGTCTTTTTGTCTCTCTCTTCCATCATTAAGTTATGATGCTTGTCTCATTCCATCAATAGTTTGTTGATGCTATTTTTCCATTACAAAATTGTAATGCCTGTCATCTTCCATTGTTATGTTATAATGCCCCTTCCATATGTTAGTTTCTTTATTAACATATGCTTACATTGTTTGTTCAGCTCAACCACATGTTCAACATCTTGTAGTAGTCTACTTAATCTGGCCATATGCCAGAGGTAATAAAAACATCAAGTCAGAGCATCACTTCTAAGAAACCCCTCGAGTGCCTTGCCCCTTGGTCCAATCAACAGTTCCTGGATTGTCTACCCTACTCAAAGTCTTGACTCAAAATCTTAACAATGACCTCGCCCAAAAGGCAAGACGTGGGTTGATAAAAGATGCAAGGACGAGAGTGAAGGGGAAAACACTAGAATTCCAACACATGTCATGAAGGGCAAGGCCAATTCTTCAGCACACAAAGGACACGAGCATAAAGCTGAGAGCGGGGAATGTTAGAGGAACCAGCGGGACATATAGTATTCCCTCGGGTCCGTCATTCTCGCAAATCTGGGTTGCCAATCTCCATGAATGGTGGTGCGAAAACAGGGGCCATAGGGGAGTTGCTTGCCTTCTGCATATTGAAGATGCTGCTTTTATTACGCACTCGCCCGGTATGGGCTTGTCAAAGGATAAGCCGGCCAGAGAACTGGTTGCGCAAGTCGAGCAAAGCGTACAATCCTTCGGTGGTGATCGTGGGCCACTTTCGTGCCGGTTGACGTCTTCGACTAACCTTGCACTGGCTCTGTGCCCTGCTTTAGCCTGGCCGGTGTGCTCACTTCGTGACCTCCTCGTCGTCACTGTGCCCTTCTGTGGAAAATTATCTCCTTACATTGGTCTCAATGTCACCTTCTTTGGAAACCTCTCAATGCCTTGTGTCGTCGTCAGCCCCACTATTCATCTGACCAGGGAGCTTGCCTGGCCAGATTAATGCACATAAAAGCATCCACTTGTCTTCCCTTCATGAGCTTCCTCCATCACATCTTGTCGCTTCGTTTCTCTGGGTTCTGAGAGTCCACAAATACCGCTACCCGCTTAGCGATAGTTCACGCGTATACTCTTCCCCGTTCAAGCTTGACGCTTCCGCCAGCTATTTTTATTTATTTATCTCTTCTTACGTGGGTTAGGAGTGATACAGCTTCTCAAGAGCTGATATAACCAGTACTGGTTGCTGGCATTCGACAATGTGGCAAGGCAAAATGCACAAGACCCTTTACTTGGTTGGTTTTTTGGTCGGAGCGTGGGTGGAAATTGCGAGGGCTAATTGGGACGAGGCCACGGGCTACTTGCACGACTACAAGCCCTCGCAGGCCTGGTTGAGCGCTAACAGGCGTAAGCAACGTAAACTACATCCTCTTGTAAGCTTTTCCCCTGGTTTAATGTCCCCCTTGTTGCTTGCACACGTGTGCCGCCTTCATCTTAGCCAAGCGATGCTCGAAGAATATCCAAATTGCCGAATGTAAATCGTACAAAATTTTTCGTCTCATATCCATTTCCTTACGCCACCCGATCCCAGTGGTTGACCAATTGCTCCTTAATGATCCATATTTACCTCGAAATTTCCAGGCGCCCATAACACTCGTCTATCCTATCCAGATGGTTAGTTCGAGATGATAATACTGTCAGCTGAATGATTGAGACTGATTAGAGAAACACTTTATATCTTGACCTGAGTTTCGCTAGTACAATTGATGGCCGTCTTCAGTGTCAATCATGCCGATGATCGATACCATGGATGTGTTAGTTGGTATAGCTAGTTCTGAGAGTGTGTGACAAGAGATAGCTGACCGACAGATTTTTTAATTTAGCCGTATGGTACTTGTTGTGCTTACACCGAATTGCCATCGGTCAGCGACATGCAACCAGACCCCGGAAATAGTCACTGTTTTTTCAGATAGTTTAGTAGATCCCTCTTTCCGTCTATTCCCCATATTTCTTCCGCCCCTGATCTTCTGGCGATAGAATGAGCTCGTTGATCATGAGCGAGCTGGAGAGGCAAGGCTTGCAAGAGAGAAAGGCTGACAAGTACTCTCGGCGTCTTCGTTACTCTTGCAACAGCGGACTGGCCGGATTTCCCGGATGTGAGCTGAGCATTAAGCTGAGTTCAACCGATTTGGGCTGCGGGTAAAATAGACTGAATAGAGTTGGATTTTGGCCAAAAAAAAAAAAAAAAACTTTGAACAGTGGGGACGAACCCGATTGCGGACCCGCAAACAGGCAGATACGGATTCGAGACGAGCCTTGACGGCAGATTCCATTCGGGCCCAGTCGACCGACGCACTCAGCAGCCCGACCATGACCGCTACTATCCCGGCTTCCACCTCCCCAACGCCTGGCCTAAACCGCTTCCCTTCCGCTACCAGCCTAACGTCCAGCCGGCTTGTGCCGCTGAGGGGGAGCCTAACTTGGACCCCGGTCAGGACGGTGGGAGGGCGGCAGGATACGGCAAGCCTCGCAGACATACGCACCGCGCTGGACACTCCGGCAGAAATTATTCTCCCCATGATGTGTATTCGAGCCTCCTCTCGGACAAGCCATTCACAGTCTGCGACTAGAATCCTGTCCAAAACCAAACGCAAATCTTGCGCAAACGCCATCAAAATCATGGGAAAACCGTGCGGACGATGATGGCTTGTATGGGTATGAAAAATGGTAGGGTTGGTAGGAAAAAGAGGAAGGGAAATGCTGAAATCGACCTCCAGGATCTTGTATACTTCTGATTGATGGTGATATTGAACCCAGGCTTGGTTCCTTGACTCTGTAACCTCTTTCATTTTTTGCTCCCTCTTCCACACAACCTTGATGGAATCACACACAGATAAACATCCACAAGGGGTGCTGATTTGAGCGTTGTTTTCTTACTCCTCTGGTTGGATGAGGGGTTGACACTCTTGGAGATTTGTTGGCTCATAATTAGGGGAATTCAAAATTGCATGCAAGTGACCTACCTCAGTTTTGCACGTCCCTCTTGACAAATAAACTAAGCAAATTGAGTTTCCCAAATCACTGCCAGTGGCTGTTACATGTGACTGGGATGACATGAATGGCATGTTTTTTTGGAAGCATGACCTGCATGAGTTTGTTTTTGGCCAGTGTGACTTGCCAGAATTCTGGTAAGGCACTTGCACTCTATTTGAGTCCCACTATTACATGCTTCCTCTCATCCATTCTCTGGATGCTGTTCTTGTTAGATATGTACGTGAGAGAATTCTTCTATGAACAAGTGCCATCAGATTCAAGAATATATCTGGAATTTTTTCTTATCTTTCAGGAGGGTATTATATGTGTAGTTTGAAAGTAAGCTATGGTATGGACTTCTCTGATGAATGATTATTCCTTGTAACCCTGCCACTCATTCTTGGGATTGGTTGATGGATCCCACCAGTGATAATTATTACATATAATACAGAGGCACAAAAAAGGAAACCAAGGGGATAGAATTCATCTTTAATTCCTTCACCAAGGAATCTACATAGAGCTTAGTGTGGCAAACTTTATTGTGATACTGCTAATCTGGATTCTTCTTCTGGTTAGTACTTTTCTGGAAAGATTTTTTGAAGTGGGAAAATCATGGCTTACCACTTCATGTACTTTAATGGAATCATGTAATTTATATAGTTTAAATTGTTCAGGTGGTTGAATTCATATTTTATTTTTTTTACTCTATTTTTCTCTAATCTATTGATATCACCTTTAATCATTGTCCATCTCTTGCTTCCAAGCTCTTTTCCCTCACATATGAATAGTAGCTCTCAGCTCAAGTCACACACATTGTTGATTGTCTCAGCTAACAATCTTCCTTTCATTACTGCTTGTCTCTTTCACTGCTGGCAAACCAAACTTGTCTGAGCCCATCCTAGTTCATCTGGGATTCACTAAGCCAGCTAGTTAGCATTGGTTGAGCTCAACCTATTTAATGTAGTTCCCAGCTACCACCTGTACCTGGGATTCATATCAAAACAGTTCATCTCACCAAATTGCAACTAGTCTTCATGGCTCCAAGATTGACTAGGATGATCTCAACCAGTTTTTCTGGACATTTTTGTCCTCCCCCAAACTCAGCTCAGAGTGCTGTGCTATTTTAATTCTGCCTTTCAGCCTGAATATTTTGACTCTTCTGCCATTTTTTCGGGGTTTTCCAAGTTTCTGTCACACCTAACCTTCACAGGAATTCTGTGAATCATTTAGTTGAAGACTGATACATTCATATACAAGAAACTCTGCTTGCTACCACTTATTTGTAAAGCTCAAACCAAAAATCTTCCTCACCTCCCTTAATCACAAAACCAACTCATCCCAATTTTAACAATTTTCCCCCAATCCCTCATATAATTTCTTGCTTCTGAATCACATCAATTTTCTCTCTTGATTCCTCAAATTTTATTTTGGAATACACAGTTCAAATTTCTGAGAATAAAAAGTTCAATCCAAAAATTGAAAACAATTGGACTACTGTAAGGTATATTCCTCTTAGATAATTGTTCTCATAATTGATATTTTTTGTTTCATCTATTTCCTGAGTCTTCTGAAATATTATTTGAAGTTTAATGTGGTATGCAATCAATATCTTTGATTGTTTTGATTTTGCCTCTTTCTAATTTCTTTTCCTTGTTTTCCTTAAATCTGGTTCTGCCTATAAATTTGAATAATAAAATTCTAATTTCCTCATAGTGTGTACTTGTACTTCATATCACCTCACTCCTTATGACATAAAAGTCAAGCTATTTTTGCAGGAGTGATAAAACTTGAAGTGCCAGGGGCATCACAAGAAATGTAATTTTTGGGTGAAATATTCATTTTTTTCATATATTTAGCTCAATAAAGCCTTCACGGGAACCCTTTTTCATTGTGTGAGATTGATGCTAACCTCTAATATGAAGGTAAATCAAATATTTTCAAAAATCATCACTGAAAAATTTATTCTTCATACCAGAAAAACTGCCTTCATCCCTACCACTACAAGAGAGACTCACAGTTAGCTATCTATCAGTATGAAACTTGGGGAATCCCATGGATATTCCAGGTACTATTTTTTACTGAGAGCTAAGTCTGTGTTTGGAATATTCATAAATATTGGTGTAATAATAAATTAAATAGAAACAAAACCACTCAACATTCAGAAACCATACTTATATTAAGGAGAGCTGGCCTACAATTTTCATCAATAGTGCCATTGGATTGAATTTTTTGGCTATAATTAAGCATTATGGCATGATTACAATTTGTGTTGGTTATGGAATAATATTTCCATTAACTTAAGTAGTCAAAGTAGCCTGTTCCAGTGAGAAAAAAATGTTTTGTCATGGGTGTTGATGTCAGTTCTCAAGAGATTTGATAATTTTCATTCTAATTTATGGTATTGTGAATCAAGTGTGTCTGGGAACACACACAAGTCATGCCAAGTTTTGGCCAAGTGTGCTGCGCCAAGCCTAAATTCTGCTTGGCCAAGCTTCAAGTCCACTTGGCACTGGCCCAACCCCTTCTTGGCACATGCCAAAGTTGGGGTTGGTCATGACTAAGTGCCACTTGGCCAAAGCCAAGTGAAGGTGTCACAACTCAAAAATTGACCAATAAGATGTGTTAATTTCTTACTACAGGCTTCAAAGAGCCAAGTGATACTGTTTTTTACCATTTTTTTAATGAGCTAAGCTCCTATGATTACCTGTTTGGGCTGCAAATGATGACAATTGAAGAAAACAATAAAAACAGCAAGTTGTTTTCTTTTTTTTTTTTTTTGGATGGGCGGGAAGTGGGTGGATAACCCTTGTAATTGGCACGTGGTGAGAGAAAAGGAGACAAAGTGTGTCAGCACGACTGGTCTTCTACCGCTGAGACCTCGCTAACCCTTACCTGCAATCTGTTTAATTTGGAACGAGAAGTAAAGCACCGCGACGATGATTGGTGTTTTATCTCCCAAAAAACCAAAGTTCTTGTTTTAAACCTACCATTTTTCTGGAAATGAGGTAAGTGTGTCAAGTGGGAGCTCTCCTGCCTGCATTGAAGACATAGTGACTTCATCAAGTAGTGGCCCTGCTGCGGCATGAGTAACCTGGGATTGCTTATGGAAGGGTTAATTCAACATGAAGCTGGGTGTTGCTTTTTAGGCCATCCTAATTATTAAGCCTCATGTTGTTGAGTGGGAAATGTTAGAGGAACCAGCGGGACATATAGTATTCCCTCGGGTCCGTCATTCTCGCAAATCTGGGTTGCCAATCTCCATGAATGGTGGTGCGAAAACAGGGGCCATAGGGGAGTTGCTTGCCTTCTGCATATTGAAGATGCTGCTTTTATTACGCACTCGCCCGGTATGGGCTTGTCAAAGGATAAGCCGGCCAGAGAACTGGTTGCGCAAGTCGAGCAAAGCGTACAATCCTTCGGTGGTGATCGTGGGCCACTTTCGTGCCGGTTGACGTCTTCGACTAACCTTGCACTGGCTCTGTGCCCTGCTTTAGCCTGGCCGGTGTGCTCACTTCGTGACCTCCTCGTCGTCACTGTGCCCTTCTGTGGAAAATTATCTCCTTACATTGGTCTCAATGTCACCTTCTTTGGAAACCTCTCAATGCCTTGTGTCGTCGTCAGCTCCACTATTCATCTCACCAGGGAGCTTGCCTGGCCAGATTAATGCACATAAAAGCATCCACTTGTCTTCCCTTCATGAGCTTCCTCCATCACATCTTGTCGCTTCGTTTCTCTGGGTTCTGAGAGTCCACAAATACCGCTACCCGCTTAGTGATAGTTCACGCGTATACTCTTCCCCGTTCAAGCTTGACGCTTCCGCCAGCTATTTTTATTTATTTATCTCTTCTTACGTGGGTTAGGAGTGATACAGCTTCTCAAGAGCTGATATAACCAGTACTGGTTGCTGGCATTCGACAATGTGGCAAGGCAAAATGCACAAGACCCTTTACTTGGTTGGTTTTTTGGTCGGAGCGTGGGTGGAAATTGCGAGGGCAAAAAAAAAAAAACTTTGAACAGTGGGGACGAACCCGATTGCGGACCCGCAAACAGGCAGATACGGATTCGAGACGAGCCTTGACGGCAGATTCCATTCGGGCCCAGTCGACCGACGCACTCAGCAGCCCGACCATGACCGCTACTATCCCGGCTTCCACCTCCCCAACGCCTGGCCTAAACCGCTTCCCTTCCGCTACCAGCCTAACGTCCAGCCGGCTTGTGCCGCTGAGGGGGAGCCTAACTTGGACCCCGGTCAGGACGGTACGGCAAGCCGCTAGAATCCTGTCCAAAACCAAACGCAAATCTCATCCTAGTTCATCTGGGATTCACTAAGCCAGCTAGTTAGCATTGGTTGAGCTCAACCTATTTAATGTAGTTCCCAGCTACCACCTGTACCTGGGATTCATATCAAAATCGTTCATCTCACCAAATTGCAACTAGTCTTCATGACTCCAAGATTGACTTAAGCTCCTATGACTACCTATTTGTGCTGAAAATGATTAAAATCAAAGAAAAAAATAAAAACATCAAGCTGTCTTTTTTTTAAAAAAAAAAATAAAAAATAAAAAATAAAAAATAAAAAATAAAAAATAAAAAATAAAAAATAAAAAATAAAAAATAAAAAATAATAAGAAGACATGGTTATTCTGGAGGCAGGGTAAATAGTGGCTCTGCTATATCCTGCATGTTGGCATTGGGCCAATACAGTCTCTGACAGTGAGAAAAATAGTTTCTTGATTTTGGATAAGGCTTTATGCACACCAAAATTTTACCACATGCACTCCAACATGGAGTGCATTGGTGTGCCCACCAAAGATTGATGGTGTGCATTTCTGTGCACACCAATTTTCTTGGTGTGCACAACAATGCACACCAAAAAACTCATGTTTTGGTGTGTTTTTGGTGTGCA
>SMGU01004135.1:0-13826 GCA_004348175.1 Puccinia novopanici
AGGCAGGAGGGCACATCCCCCGAGGAACCCTCATATGCCACTGCGACTCTTCTCCACATAAATACTTCCAACCACAAGATGTTTCCCATGTTAGGACCACCACGACCGAAGAAGAAGAACAAGAAAACTGTCAGAGTCATCGAACCACAACCGAAAGAAGAGAAAGAACATAACGAAAAGCAAGAAAGCATCGCGTCCAACCAGGCCGTCTACCAACCAACTATCTCCTCCTCAAGCCAGAGCTCAGACAAATTACCAACCATCTCCCTGCAAACACTCATCGTCATCTCTTTCATCACTCGATTCCCTCTCAAGAAAAATAAAGGACAAGGGTCTGTCATTCCCTTCCTTCACAAGCACAACCCCACACTAACAAAAAAACCCAACCCTATTGTTACTATCAGAACAGAAATCTTATTCTTCAAACCAAAGGCTGCGCTTACCCTCTCCGAATCCAACCACTGTGCACTCAAATGGTCAGCACCTTCACTTCCCCACAAGAAACATGGAACTCATTATCCCCCATCGGAAATAATAAATAGTGTCCCAAAAAATACACAAGGAACAGCCTCCAAATGGTCGTTTTTATTTATAGATGGCGGCCCATTAGAAGAGTGCACCAGTGACCAACTATCCTGGCGATCCATCAAACGCCATCTCTCTCCACCCGACGACAGATTGGTCAAAGTCCGCTCTAGCAAACCCCTCAGATGGGATTCCCAGACAACACTGGTCTCAGTACTCTATCGCCTCACAGAGATCGACCGGAAGAAAGACGAGGAATGGATCAAGATCGACGTCGAGTCCCATTACTGGTCCAAAATCTAGTATGCAAATCTCAACCCTCGTTATTGATTTCATTCACTTACGTTTTTGTTTCTTACCCGCAGTGGATTTCATTCAGCCATCGAAAAGTGAATCTTATTCCTGTTCGTCTCATATTTTAAGGGATCACTGACAAAAAAAACTGTTGATTCAGCAATTTAGTTTCCACCGCCCTAGCGTGAGCTCGTCACACATTCTCCCATCCCAATTATGAAAATATATACAAAGTAATATGCTTCGTTCGTTCATCTCATCTCATCTTTAGAGCCGTGTCTTTCCCCATTGCTTTCAATGTAGGCTTTGAAGAAATCGCTCAGCAGGATCCTCATACCCGCTCAGATATAGTCACTCTGAAGTAAGCCCTTCTATTTTATTGTTTAAAAAATGCCCCACACTCATCTTCAGACACCTCCAGAGCTCTCGAGACACTCTATCTTTCTGTCCAAGCGGGATATGCCAGAGACGTTAGTAATTTATCTCACACATAAGTTTTCTACATCCTACTCAATCTTTTGTCCTTCATTTGGGTAATCTTTTTAGGGATTTAAATTTTACCCCCAAACTGCTGAACCCCTCAAAAAAGTTGGGAACTCCGACAGGGATTTTAAGCGTCGAATATGGGCGTATTGGACTGAAGTAGGTGCAGTCCTTTTTTCTACTCTCTGAGAAAATAAGACAGGATTTTGACGAGTCGCAAGTTACATGAGTGTTAAACAGGTACTGTGCTGGCATTTGATCTCGTGTAGATCGGCATACAAGGTCTCGATTAGTTACGCATTAAATAAAATATTGGCCGCATTGAGACCTGAAGTCCGGAATGATAAAGTTAATGTGGAAGATGTCAGTGCAAATATCATCTTTTCTCCTCCTTTCAAGGCTCACGATCTTGTTTACTTTTGTGGGCATAGCTAGAGAAACGCATGGTTGAAGCAATTGGCATCGAAGCTGATCGATGTCGGCAATCGGTCGAAAATATCGTCAAACACGCCATCTTTGAAATTCTTCACGTCCCCGATTATCTACCCAACAACCATTCGATAACATCAATCCAGATATTCACGCTAGGATCATCAAGTGCAACTTATGAGGCGCTATCACAGTTAGGTATGTCTCAATTTTCAGATCCTGTACTTGTTTTATGTTTTAGAAAGGGGATTTGCTCTAATTGGCTTAGGGCGTATCAGTAAAACACTTCATAACACAGTCACGGTGGAGGCCAGGATTGGCGCACGAAAAGTCGATCGAAGGCCTGAAGATAACTATTGCCGAAAATCGGCCTCTACACGAAGGCGTGATCCTAGCGAACAAGTTGAACGAGCTGATTGATGTGTATCAAGCGCCTCGACCCGCGCCCCCGAAGCTTAATTCGCTCAAACAGGCTTCATCTATCGGATCGCTCAACAAGCTCCTCGAGTCCAAAGATTGGTATCTCAATGCCCAACACCAAAAGTTTTTGGAATCCCTCGAAGACCATCACGTCCCTCTCACCGGCCTCTTTTCTCATGCTCCTGCCATCGGCCAAGATGGTGATGACAAGGGTCACTTGGGAGATCTTCTCGAGTAGTTAGGCTTCCCTCCCCCCTTGCGTTGATTCTCGTCGGCATATGGCTTCTTATTCACGTTTCTTTCTCTTCTGTTGCATAGTGTCGACTCCAATGGTCGTCAGGCTTCCCGGACGGGCCAGTCGGAGAAGATCAAAGTAAATATTGAATTGACAAGTGATGTTGGATTGGGGAGCTGTCTGTTGAACGCGGGACGTGCGGGCGTATTGCTGCTCCTAGCAGCCCATCGAGTGTAAGCTTGGCTGTCATACCCTTTTTTTTTCTTGATGCTTCGATTGATGTAGTTCATCCATGCAGGTTACCGAATGGAGATGCATTATGCAAGCTGGGATCTACGTGGGTAAGTGTCGCGATGATAAAATGAGCATAGAAGATGACCAGAGTCTCATGTGATTAAATGGATTGAAAGGCGGCCTATACAGCGCATAAGTTGGGGCAGCAAGTGATAATCCTAGTGCGGCACGACCGGCTGCAACCTGCGCACGAGCCGATAGCGCGACCCGTCCCCTCCTCTTCTTCTTCTTTACACGCCCATCCGATGCTCGTCTCGGGGATGATCGCCAGCTGGAAGTCCATCTTCAAGCCCGACATCATCGACCATCTTGCTAACACCGTCCGCGTCCATCCCGGCACGTCTTATACCATCGACGACGACAACGACGGCCAGCTGGGCTTCGACGTCGTCAAGGCTGAGTGGATCTCGTGCTTCATCTCCGACTCTGGTATCAATCATTCCTGCAACTTTACAACTCTCTTCTCACTCATTATATACTCATCTTTTTTCTTTCTTTTTTTTGGGGACGGTGATAGGTAAGATGGGCCTAGATCGGGTCAAACAAGTCTCACATACACTGGCCGTCGTGCACAACTTACTTTGGGAAGACAACGAGGACGATAATCATCATACCCTTTAAAAATCTCACCCATCTTATCATCCCGACATCGGTCTTGCATATACATACATATATATATATACCTATTTTATTTAAATTCTTCTCTCTCTTGTTGTGTATCGTATTTCTTTATACCTTTGTGAAAAATGCATTGAGAGCAGTGGGGATGTCTTGGGACTACATACACATTACATTGACAGTCGAACTTTTCTTCTATTTTCTTTTCCAATTCAGTGTAAATATTGTTACTGAATCCTTTATTCCTAGACAACCACTACTACTGAAGCTCCACCTGGAGGATTTATGGTAGAGGGGATTCTTGGGTTGAAGATGACTAATTTTTATTATCAAACAGTCCAATGTAATCCATCATTTCATGGCTGCAAGCAAGATATTTTTTTGTGAGACCATCAAGCTATCTGCATGGAAAACTGTATTACATGAACATTTGTAGATTTCTATTGATTGCTTACAGACCCAAATAATGGGTTAGACCCAAATAAATGAGCTATGTTGGTGATCTTATAAACCCTATGGAATGTGAGACCAAACGATGTATGGGATGGGACTAGGATGGGTGTATAAGCCAGATTGAGGCCTATTCAAAGCTCCAATCAGGTTTCAGGAATTCCCAGCACTTGACCTCCATCTAGCTGAGGCAAGTTTTGTCCACCAAAAAGATTTTAGCTTCCATGCTGAGAAGCCAACATTACACACAAGCCCTTCCTTTGGACTCTTTGGAGGCTCAATTTTCAAGGGGCACTTGTGCCTGCCAGGCTATACCAGGCCCTCCAACAAGGAGGAGCTTGGGTTAAGCTAGAGTCCTAAAAGCACTCACATTGGTGCCCAAGTTATGCTGGATTACCTGGCCCAAGTTAATCTGGGATTAGGGTATTCCCCACAGCCAACTGCATTGGTATTGGTTGCCTCTGGGCATAAACTGGTTAATCCCAAAGAGTTCATTTTTCAACTTTCCATCCTCATTGGGTGGTGGATCAGCCACCCACGTTCATACCCAACACCCCCAACCAGCTTTGTGGTGATGCAGAGTAGCAATCTGACTTCTTTGCTTGCCAACAGATTGATTGTATCACCAGACTATAGCCATGCTGGCTGACAATGACAATGAATTTCTGAATTTTCTTGAATCAAGTGACTCAGACAATGAAAAAACCAGAAATCAAAAATAATGACTCCCAAATAAGCAAAGAAGCCATCAAGAATACCACAATAAGCTTATGGAGGACTACTTTAATGAAAATTCCACGTATAATTCACAAGATTTTTGAGATACAAAGCCCATAAACTAGTGAATATATGCTTGATTAATATGACTCACACATGGCTTGAACCAAGCACATTATGAGAGGGTATAAAGGTTGCTATTGAAAGCATTAGGGTTTTAAAAAATAATTTCCAAGCCCAAAATATTTGAAAACACTGTGGGCTTGGGCCTGCCTGCCAATTTTCAAGATGATGAATCACAGGTTCACTGGGCCTTTGCTGGGAATTCAAGATGAGTATATTTTAAAGGAAAAAAGCATAAATATACTATATTTTTAATACCTATTGTGTATATTTGAGTAGGTAGAATCATGAAGTTTTTAACAAAAGAAAAATCAGATTGTGTATGTGTATGTAGTAGACAGTGTAACATTTATAAGTAGAAAAAGAAAAGAAAATTAATTCAATGCAAATAAATCCTCCATGGAACCAATATATATCCTCTTGCACAAAGATTGATTTGTGTCCACACACCAAAGCCTCAATGGTTTTTGGTTTGAGTTGGATTTGATAGGAACCTAGCATGTGTCTGTTGAGAATGCTGAATAAAGGAAATTTATTTCATTGGTTTCATAAGTACCATATTTGAAATATTTTCAAGAGTTATCAAATACAGCACAATATCAAATCATGGTACATCAATGGCCATAATTGGTTCTTGAAGACACAATTTGAGTTCAGTGTTTGGAGAATTTTTTTAGCTTTTTGACTTCTTCCCAGACAGGAACTTCTTGAACAAAAGGTAATCTGGATCTTTGCAAGTGGTAGCAATCTAAATACTTTCTGGTTGAGTGGCATGGAGCAAGTCTGAGGTTTTTTGGTCTGAGTCTTGTTGATTAGTGATGTTATTGAAGGACTTGAAGAGATTTTGTTGGATCAATTTCAAATTTTTCATCTGCCTTGTTGGCTCCAAGTTCTTCCAAAAGAAAAAACTCAACTAGTTCAAAATTTTAATGCAGGTCAAAAACAAGGTTGATTCCTGAAAATGGACTCATTTTTTGCCCAATATTTGTTGGAACTCATTGGCTCAATAATTTCCATCACATGCAATGAACCTGAATTCAATGTTTGTGTTTGAGGTGCTGTTCAATTTTCTACATTGTTTTGTAAAGATGGTGAGCAGTTGGATATTTGGTCATGCCAAGCTGGAGAGTAGCTGCATTCAAAGGAAGGATAATTAGATGAACTATAATCATCAAAAACATGGGTTGGGAAGAAAATGACCCTCTGTGTAAGGGAGGGAAGATGTAAACATTTGAAATCATGAGTCTTATTGGGTTGGAAAATTGACTGAGGGGAGAGCTTGTGATTTTAAATTGACTGATTGAATTGATTCTTTGCAGTTTTTCTTGATGGATGGTGAGCTTTTAGTGTAATGGAAAATATTGTGAACCTTTTTGATAGAATTATTTATAAAATTTAGCTCTTCTTTCAATATTAGGATGATGATTTGTGCTGCAAATTGGAAGTGGATGAATTTTTGGTTGAGATGAGGAGGATTATTGGTTTGATCCTGTAGAACCAATTTTATTTGAGCCAAAACTTTTAAATGAGGCATTTTCAAAATTCACACTACCAACCTTATCAAGAATATTCCAGTTGAATATAGCTGATATCAATTGCTCAGCAATCAGAAGCCCCATGTACCAGGGCTGTTTCTGTGGCACTTGAAGTTGCATGCAAGTGCTTTCACTTCACTTTCTTGAATAACCTGTTGGTAACTTGTGTGATGTGGTGTAAAGTAAATTACAAGTCAGGTTGAAATCAAGAAGAAGTTGCTTGTAACTTGTGTTGATGTCAAGCTCAACAATCAATCTGATGTGTTACCCAAGTCAAGCTTTTATCATACTCTACTCATCAATAACTTAGATCTTCATGCCACCCAACAAAAATAGGCCATATTTTTGCCTCCTCCAATTTCTATTTAAATGAGCTTTCAATTCTCAAAAGACTGTTTAGGATCATAAGTAAAATGATGTCATTCATGCTGCAGTCTGTATGTGTTGTATTGAAATGATCATGGCTCATATCATCTTGGTCACAATTTTATGAAATTGAAATTATTTTTTGATGTTTTGATCACATTTAGAATGTGGATAAAAGCCTTGCTAGTGAGCCTCCATCAAGTTATAAATCCAAGTCTGTTAGAGATTGGAAAACAGTAATCCACCAGACACTATTCAGCATTAAAAGTCTCAATTACTCCTGAAAAACACAATAAAGGATGCTTAAGAAACCAGCACAACCATCACATATGACAAAAATTTGGTAGCAAACCAAACCTTTGCACATGGTTCAATCACCTGATTCATCATTTCAGCCTGGATCTAAGATAACCTGATGGTGCAATTGATGATATAACTGCACAGGGAAATCTGGAACAAAAGACAAAAACTTGGTTTGGCTGAGTCAGTTTCCAGTCAGTCTCTCAAACACCCACCCACACCCACACCACAAAAATTGGAAGGCAACCAAGTAGCCTCTGTGAGTCAATCCTCTCCTTTTCCTCCTCCAAATATGAGACAATGCTGCTCCTAATCTTCCCAAGCTTGTCTTCTATTCTTTCAAGTCTATCATGTTGATTTTTTTCCCTTCCCTTTTGCTGAAACAACAGAGCAGAAACTCTCTTCCTGCAGCTGGCATCTTGTCACCATGATGTACGGCCATACGTTATGGTGACAGGGAAGACTCACAGCCCTCAGAAACACAGGTGTCACAGAACCACAACATGATTTACATAATCAAACTTATTTTTACTCTTAGCTGTTCCTCAAAGCATTGTGATTGCATCATGACCGATGGCTTTCTTTATCTTGGTGAAGGGTTGGATATGATTGCAACATGACATGAAGCCAAGTTGTAACCAAGTTACCAAAGAGTTGTAGTTGACTTGCGGAGGATATCAACTGAACTTGGGAACAAGTTCACCAACAATCAGGGAAAATTTGTGCATGAATTACAAACAACACATAACAGTTATCAGCTCAGTATATGACTGAGTTAAGAGAAAGCACTTGCATGCAAGTGCCAAGGAAACAGCCCTGGTGATGTGTGGTACAGACAGTTCCTTGAACAATATGATCAGGTTCTTTTGGAGAGACCAGTTGGAGGTGATGAAATGTGCCAAGATGTCAATTTAAAGAAATTTATTAGATGAAGTTGTCAGTTTTAAGTACCAATTGTTTTGTATTTCTCAGATCCTAAACAATATCTGCATTCATCAATTTTTACAGCTCCATGAAATGCTGTAAAAAGGCAAGGAAGCTTTGAAAATCTTGTGTTTGAAAATTTCTAATGGGAGCTTGTGGGAAATGAACATCTTGGTAAGGAGTTCACAAGAGATATCATCAGAAAAAACATGAAGAGGTTGATTGGCTAGATTATAATTGGATTAAGGTATGTTTTCCCATGCTGCTGTATGAGATGAATTGGTTGATGTGGCAACTTAAGGGGTTTTTACAACTTGAGATTATTCCTGAAAGCTGCACACAGCTTTATTTACAGATTGCTTTGAGACCACCACCTAAGGCAATACAAGAGAAGATTCAGTTTGGTGAGAAGTGAAGAAGAAGTCTTGAGAAATAAACCTTTTCCATTTGTTCAAACTTTTGCTAGTAATTTTACTTTTTTCTTTAATTATTTGGTTGAAAAATCCTGATATTTTGTGTGCTTTGTGTCTTGCAGTATTGTAGAGAGACTGGCAGGAGGAGCAGTTTCATTCTGGGATTCATAAATCACATTTAATTTAACATTGTCTTCTGTGTTTGTAATTGGCTGATTTTTGGGAGATTGGTCACTTGGGGTTGAGGCTTGCGGAGAGGAAAAGCACCATAGTGCCTTTTAGATCAACACATGAGGGCTTAATATAGTAGGTATAAAAAATGGATAGTTGTATATATAAAAAAAAGGGAAGCTTTGGGTATAATACCAGAAAGGCACACCAGCCAGTACAGCCTGATGTTGTCCAAACCCGCCGCAGTTTCTCATGTGGCCAGGCCAAATTTTCAGGTCACATGCACTAGGTCTGACCAGACCCAACCCATGACCCAGAATGTAATGGTTGGCCCATTTACATCCTGAGACAGTATAAAAAACTTATATACTTCCAAAAAAATGTTCATTATGAACTTCCTGTATCTTAATTGCCTCTAAAATTGACCTTCTATCATTCTTGACCCCTTTTACTAATTTTATCTTAAGGATGAGTCAGAATTCTATTTATGTTAATTATATGAGTTTAATATAACTTATTTTCAGGGGCACTTGCCAGGCAAATACATATATTCATTTCTAACTCTCCCACAAGCCTGCCAGTCTCCATATACAGGAGGAATGTACCAAAATTCCTGATTCTTCTTGTACAGATGAAAAGTTTCTCAGAGGTTGAATCCAGAGGTATCTCACCCTCTTTCAAAAAATTTACCATATCTAAATTTCAAACAAAACTACCAATAACCAGAATTCTCAACCAGGAGCATTGCATAATAGTACAAAAGGGACCTCATTGATCATGTTTCAAATTTGAAGCAACTTGGGATTGAGAATTTCCTTTAATTTTTCCAGGTCCTTATCAGCTCCTTGAAGTTTTTGAATGTCACATGAATCTCTTGTTTGAAAAACTTACAACTGTAATTCTGAAATTGCTTGCAAGTGCACCATTCTTATTTTTGACTGAGAAGAATTATTTATCTTCAATCCAGCTAGCATACCATAAAGATCTTTTTCTTGAAAATTGGCTTGAACCTGATGTTTTTGAAAGTGGGAATTGGAAAGTTCAAAGGTTGAGGAGAAGCCAATAAACCTTGAGGATGAAGATGTGTTGATTGTGTGAGGATAGATACTGAAGATTTGGTGAAGAGGAGTAAAATTCTGACTGGTTCTGGAAAGGATTATTGTCAGTCATTTGAAATAAATTATAAGGAAAATGGTGATTATCAGAAAAAAAATATTGGTTGAAAATTATGATGGCTTCACTATTCCCCTTTAAGTGTAAAAAAAGAGCTATGAAACTTGTTCAAGAGAACAATTTTTCTAGATTAATGATTAGATAGAGAAGTACACAAAATCTATATATAATAGTTTAATCATTATTTATTTTTATTCTGATGAAAAGTTTGAGAATAATATTCAACAAACAAGAAAAGGGAAGGAACAACAGAGAATGCCATGATCTCTACAAAGTGAGAGACAGAAATTTGATGATTAAAAATAAAGAAAACTGGAATGGCATCACTCTAATTCTTCATAATTCAACATTTCATTACACATAGTGATAGACTACTTTTAAAAACTCTGTTGTTATTTTGATATAAGCACATCTCAGCTGTCACCTCTGTCTTCTTCACTTGTATATCAAGAAAGTTGATCTTAAAGAGGTATCTCCTACCTTAAGCCATCCTTGATTGGTCCACAAGGGGAAATTAGTTTAACTAGAGTAACAATACACTAGGTAGATTGAGAGTAATCTCTTCTTTTGATAATTTCAGCACAGTGCTAGTACTAGGCATATCCATTGGATCCCCCTAGTTTCATACACATAGCTGACACCAACTGGACACTGACTCACCAAAACCAAGGTTTTTTTATTTTTTTCAGCTTTACCTGTGTGGTGATATAATCAATTGCACCATCAGGTTAGTTGAGAGCCAAGCTGAAAAGATGAATCAGGTGATTGAACCATGCTCAAAGTTTTGGTTTGCTAACAAACTTTTGTCATTCAGGAGGGTTTGTTTTTTGAAAAGCTTCATTTATTGCGGTTTTCAGGAGTAATTGAGCCTTTGAATGCTGAATGGTGTCTGGTGGATTACCGTTGTCACAGCTCTAACAGAATTTGATTTATAAATTGGTGGAGGCTCACTAGAAAGGCTTTTATCCACATTCTCCATGTGATCAAAACATCAAAAAATAATTTCAAGGTCATAAAATGGTGACCAAGATGATATGAGCCATGATCATTTCAAGAAAACACATACAGACTGTAGCAAGAATCACATCATTTTACTTATGATCCTAAACAGTCTTTTGAGACTTGAAATCTAATTTAAATAAAAATTGGGGGAGGCAAAAATACAGCCTATTTTTTGTCAGGTGGCATGAAGATCTAAGTTATTGATTATTAGAGGATGATAACAGCTTGAATTTGGTAACACATCAGATTGATTGTTGAGCTTGAAATCAACATAAGTTACAAGAAACTTCATCTTGAGTTCAACCTGACTTGTAATGTACTTCACACCAATGTTGCACAAGTTACCAATAGGTTATTCAAGAAAATGAAGTGAAAGCACTTGCATGCAAGTGCCACAGAAACAGCCCTGGTGTATGAAAATGCCCCCCATGTAAGAGGTGATATATTTTCCCAAAGAACTACATAGTATTGGTTGGGGAAAATCCCCACCCTCAATCAGGGGTCCATTTTGCTATTTTTTTTTCCAAGATGGCAGATCAAATGGTTATAGGCTTGCCCTTGAAGAATACCTGTGTAAACCCAATTCTTCTGTTTTTAACCGAAGAGAAATTTGTCATCATCTCTGGTTTTTTTTTAAAAAAAAGAATAGGCTGAGCTTGGTGAGATGATTTGAGCTTAACATAATAATCAACTCATTTTGTTTGATTTTAAAAAGAACCAAAAGAACAGTAGAGCTAAAAAGATCAGAAAAGAGCTAAAAATAATGGATTAGAGCTCACCAAGAGCAGACTAGAGCTAAAAATAAAATATTAGAGCTAAAAATAAAAGATTAGAGCTAACACTACAAAAATTTGCAATTCCCCCCAAGAAAAAATAACAAATTTGGGGTGGAGGGTATGTGCCAATTTTTCCAAAGTTAAACAAAGTGACAAACTGAGCATGCTCAGCCAAAAGTAAAATGTGCCAAACTGATAAAAAATCATTGGAGAATGTTTTGCTGAGTTTTTTTTTGGTGGGCCTGGTAGGCCCATTGGGCCTTGAGTGGGCCTGATCCGGGCCTTCCCCAAAAGCACATTGGGCCAGCATCAAATGGGTGTTCAGCAAAAGCTCATGATCTCCAATGCTGGACAAATGTGGTTTTAGGGCAGGCCTGGTCAAGGCCCTGTCAAGGCCACCGGGCCTTGTGGCCATAAAAAAAACTCAGAAAAACATTCCCCATGATTTTTGCTGAGTTTGGCACATTTTTTTTTTTTTTGGCTGAGCATGCTCAGTTTGTCACTTTGTTTAACTTGAGAAAAATTTGCATATATTTTCCACCCCAATTTTGTCATTTTTTCTTGGGGGGAATTGCAAATTTTTGTAGTGTAACCAAGAGCAGATTTAATCTTAAATCTTAATCCACCAACCCACCACCTTGTGGTTTTGGGATCAATTCCCATTGACAGTGCTGAAGTTTTAGGGGGTGAGGTTTTAGGTTGTAGGCTTAATTTTTGGGGTTAAGGGTTGAGGGTTGAGGGTTGAGGGTTGAGGCTTTAGGTTTTTTTTTCTAAATTTTTGGGAAAACCTAACATAAACACAGCTCATCTCAGCTTTCTCAAGCTGTTTTGAGCTCATCTAAGATCTCCACAGCTCTCATGAGCTCATCTCAGCTCATTCAACTTCTCCACCTTTTGAATTATGTTAAGCTCAATTTAGCTCTCCCAGAATATCCCAGCTTTCTCCAGCTCACCTTCCCAGCTACCCACACCAGGGCTGTTTCCGTGGCACTTGCATGCAAGTGCTTTCACTTCATTTTCTTGAATAACCTGTTGGTAACTTGTGTGACGTTGGTGTGAAGTACATTAAAGTCAGGTTGAACTCAAGATGAAGTTGCTTGTAACTTGTGTTGATGTCAAGCTCAACAATCAACCTGATGTGTTACCCAAGTCAAGCTGTTATCATCCTCTACTCATGAATAACTTAGATCTTCATGCCACCTGACAAACAATAGCTATATTTTTGCCTCCTCCAATTTATATTTAAATCAGATTTCATGTCTCAAAATACTGTTTAGGATCATAAGTCAAATGATGTGATTCATGCTGGAGTCTGTATGTGTTTTCTTGAATTGATCATGGCTCATATCATCTTGGTAAAAATTTATGACCTTGATATCTTTTTTGATGTTTTGATCACATTGAGAATGTGGATGAAAGCCTTGCTAGTGAGCCTTCATCAATTTATAAATCCATGTTTGTTAGAGCTGTGACAACAGTCATCCACCAGACACCATTCAGCATTAAAAGGCTCAATCACTCCTGAAAACTGCAATAAAAGAAGCTTAATAAAACACACAACCTCCCCAATGACAAAAATTTGTTAGAAAACCAAACCTTTGCACATGGTTCAATCACTTATTCATCTTTTAAGCTTGGATCTCAACTAACCTGACGGTGCAATTGATGATATCAAATCACAGGTAAGGCTGAAAAAAAGACAAAAATTTGTTTTGGTGAGTCAGTGTCCAGTTGGTCTCTCAACACCCACCCACACCACACACACAAAAACTTGGAAGGCCAATCAAATAGCCTCTATGATTCAATCATCTCCTTCTCTCTCCAAAGATGACCCAATCCTGCTTCTAATCTCCCCAAGCTTGTATTTCAAATCTTTCAAGTCTATGTTGTTTATTTTCCCTTTGCTTTTGCTTAAACGACAGAGCAGAAGCCCCTCAGCCTGCAGCTGGCATCTTGTCACCATAACGTACGGCCGTACGTTATGGTGACAAGGGAATCACAGCCCTCAGCAACACAGGTGTCACAGCACCACAAAATGCTTTACATAATCAACATTATTTTTACTCTTGGCTGTTCCTCCAGCACTGTGATTTCATCATGACCAAGGGCTTTCCTTCATCTTGGGGAAGGGTTGGATGTGATTTCAACATGACATGAAGCCAAGTTGTAACCAAGTTACCAAAGATTTTTAGGTGACTTGCAGAGGATATCAACTGAACTTGGGAACAAGTTCACCAACAATCAGGGAAAACTTGTGCATGACTTACAAACACATAACAGTATCAACTCAGTTTATGACTGAGTTAAGAGAAAGCACTTGCATGCAAGTGCCAAGGAAACAGCCTGGTGCCAGTCTCACATAGCTCTTGAATTTAATCTAGAGGTTTTTTGATGGCTAATCCCTCTTGTATGATGGTATATTTTTTTTCAATTTTATAAAATCAATTACCAACTGAGCTCAGCTCATCCAGCTTATCTGTCTGTTTTTTTTGTTTTAAACCAAAGATACACCACATTTATGTTTGGTTCAAAGCTGAGTAATTGTTTGAAAAATCTATTGAAGACACCAACATAATTT